>JAFMOD010000047.1:736668-865550 GCA_019802435.1 Corydoras maculifer | reverse complement strand
TATATATATATATATATATATATATATATATATATATATATATATATATATATATATATATATATATACACATATATGTGTGTATACATTATAATATATATATATATATATATATATATATATATATATATATATATATATATATATATACACACACACACACACACACACACACACACACACTACTAGTCTACTTGGGTGACCTCTACTGGCTGTTCAGATTTCCCTGAGATGGGTTGAAGCTTCAGCTCTCAAAACTAAATGAATAAAAGAACGAAAAAGTAGCAAGATTAGGAGGAACATACACAAAATACTTTACATTTTCAATTCTCAAAAACAACCACAATGTCTGCTGTCTGCAAATCTATTAATACAGCACACATTTCAAGAAATAACTGAGTTTCTTGTTTATTTGCATGTTAAGCTCTATAAGCTATATTTTGTCACAAATTAACATTACACACATTTTATTAAATCCCAACATGACAAAGCAAATGATTATAAGATCCAAAAACACTCAGGCTGATTATAAGGAATCCAGGTTTCAATGTACAATAAATTGTCCAGACTCTCTTTAACATTATTAAGAATAAAAGGTCTTTCTGTGAGAGAGAGTATACAGTTTTATTTATAAAATCCAAATCTAGGCCTAAACAAAAAAGTCAACTGTAAAGTCCTGTAAAGTTTTTTTTTTTTTTTTTACATTCGTTACTGTTTTTAACAAAGGTCTTTTTTAATATTTTAAATTGTAATCTTTACTCAGACTAGAACCTGCTTGCTGTGTAATCCATGTAACTCTGAGAAGAAAACCAGATGTTCACCTACATTTCAGCTAAAAAAAAATCAAGGTTATGAAGAATACAGACTACCAGGACAAATAATGGAAAAAAAAATTACTTGCATTAACCTTGTATTTTCATTTAGCCAACTAAGTGAAAGAACTGATGGTGCTCATGCTGTTTTATATATTTCACTTCTTTTAAACAAGTGATGACAGGAAAATCAAAAACAACACTCTCTTTCTCTCTCTCCTGTCTTTCTCTATTTCTCTTTATATATATATATATATATATATTTAGCGGCATGGTGGCATAGTGGTTAGCACATTCACCTCTCAGCGCTAGGGATTCCCGGTTTGAATCCCCATCTGGGTGGACTTTCCATGTTATCCTCGTGTCCGCGTGGGTTTCCTCCGGGTTCTCCGGTTTCCTCCCACAGTCCAAAAACATGGATCAAGTTAATTGAGTTCTCCAAAATTGCCCCATATAGTGTGTGTATGTGTGAATGAGTGTGTGCCCAGCAATGGATTGGCGCCCTGTCTATCTGAATATTTCATTCATTCAAGTATAGTATGTGAAAGTGATTCATTCATTCATTCATTCATTATCTCCCACTTATCCTCTATTAGGGTCGCGGTGGGGTTCCCCATGCCCATCCAGGGGAGAACGTGTCGGGCGCTGGGCAGATACACCCAGGACAGGGCGCCAATCCATCGCTGGGCATACACTCACTCACACAGACACACTCTATATGGGGCAATTTTGAGAATTCAATTGACTTGATCCATGTTTTTGGACTGTGGGAGGAAACCGGAGAACCCGGAGGAAACCCACGCAGACACGGGGAGAACATGGAAACTCCACCCAGATGGGGATTCGAACCGGGAATCCCTAGCGCTGAGAGGAGAACATGCTGACCACTAAGCCACCGTGCCGCCCTATGTGAAAGTGAAATAATTTAAATACGTGTGTCTGGCTACATCTGCTGGTAAAATATGTAAACGCAGCTAAGCGCAGCACCACTTGATAGCATCCAGCTGTGACCTCTGATATTACAGTTTTTCTCAGTCGATTTGGTGCATTTCTCACGTCATGGTTTACATTGGCATCACAACAAGTGCATTTCTCAAAACAGTTATTGCAAACAGCAAAACTCATTGAAATACCTGCAAAAGCACATACTTCACTCAAAATTCTTTGTTTTTGCCTCAAAAGCAAATATTTAGGTCAATCAATTTGTCAGCGCCATCAAAATATCTTGTCTGTGTGCCTACGACAAGGCAGGCAAACTACTTAGTCATGTTGTCAGTGCAACAGTGAATACTGTAAGCATATTCTGATGGAAACTAACTAAGCTTTTGTTTACAAGAACGCTGCACATTCTGTGGCATATCAATTGTAATAGTCCAGGTTACACACAAATACAAACTTACAGAACACAAAAGTTACACATGACTGTATGAGGGAGATGGACAGCAAGAAATTGGACTGGAATCAAATTTAGAGTAATATTCTTTACTGTATTATTTTCTAACAGCACTGCAATCTGTTGACAAAAAATCAAATTGAAGTTCAGGAACGACACCACTGTTTCCCTCCACTACATGGAAAAAAGGAAAAACTACAAAATTATATATATATGTGTGTGTTTGCCAATTACAGGTTCATGAGATGCACCTCTGACCTATGTTTGAGACCACTGGATGATCTAAATGTTCACAAATTCCCTTAACAGAAAGCCAAGATTCACCTGAGAACAATTTAATCAATTTAGGACAAATTATCAAAATTTAACATAAAAGTTTTTAAAAAGTGTAAAATAAATGTACAAATTATGCCTGAGAGATTATGACAACATGTTCAGCACTTTTTTATATAATGACCCAGGCAATGACATAAGACCTAAATGTTTTGGAGCGTAAGACAATTGAACAGAAAATCAATACAACACATTTTGATAAACATGACATAAGCAAGAGATAATGTAAAAAAAACATATATATATACAGACAATTGTCTATGACCATATGCAAAATGTACAAAAGCATTTGCAAAATGTGAAACACAATGAAAAATGCCATTGTGATGTGCACGAGTGACAAGGAGATGTGGAGATTGAATGCACAATTTTGACAATTTCAATTCGGATCTGAGAAATGAACCAAATCGACTGAGAAAAACTGTAATCCATCCATCCATCCATTATCTTCTGCTTTATTCTCTATTAGGGTCACGGGAAGGTTCCCCATGCCCATCCAGGCTCACTGAACGTCTCAGGCGCTGGACAGATACACCCAGGACAGTGCGCCGATTTATTGCTGGGCACACTTACTTACACACACACACAAACACACTCTACATGGGGTAATTTGGAGCTTTCATTTGACCTTGATCCATGTTTTTGGATGGGTTCAGGAGCTGGGCAGATACACCCAGGACAGGGTGCCAATCTATCGCTGGGCACACACTCACTCACTCACACAGTCATACACACTCTATATGGGGCAATTTGGAGAACTCACTTGAGTTGATCCATGTTTTTGGACTGTGGGAGGAAACCAGAGAACCCGGAGGAAACCCACATGGACACTGGAAGGAAATGGAAAATGCCACCCTCCGTGCAGCTGTAATATAGAACCAGTACTTAAAATATGAAAATAATAAAATAAATGAAAGAAATTTATATTGGGCGGCACGGTGGCTTAGTGGTTAGCACGTTCGCCTCTCAGCACTAGGGATTCCCGGTTCGAATCCCCATCTGGGTGGAGTTTCCATGTTCTCCCCGTGTCCGCGTGGGTTTCCTCCGGGTTCTCCGGTTTCCTCCCACAGTCCAAAAACATGGATAAAGTTAATTGAATCCTCAAAATTGCCCCCTATAGAGTGTGTCTGTGTGAGTGAGTATGTGCCCAGCGATGGATTGGCGCCCTGTCCTGGGTCTATCTGCCCAGCGCCCGAGACGTTCTCCCCTGGATGGGCATGGGGAACCCCACCGCGACCCTAATAGAGGATAAGCGGGAGATAATGAATGAATGAATGAAATTTATATTGCATAACACTATTTATTAGTCATTTGTGGAAGTATTGTTAAGGAAACATTATAAAAAATAGTCATGAAAGTCTCCCCTGTACAAACGGTAGACATTTTTATGTATGTACTTTATTTTTAGTAAAATCGTGTTATTCATTTACAGTCTGTTATCGGATGTCTGATTATCTTTTGCCACTCATTGTTGATTGGCCAGTGTGCGATTACAGGTTTGCATAAATAGGAAAGCTTTTTGGGATCCACATCAACAGCCATCATGAGGTCTCTGGTCTTGCTTTTGCTTGTGGGAGCTTGTTGTAAGTATACATTTTTTGGCCCTGTTTGATTCTCCAATTTGCCAAACTGAACATATTCTAATGTTTGAGAATGCTCTCTATGTGCAGTTGCTCTGGATGATGATAAGATTGTCGGAGGGTATGAGTGCTCAGCCAACTCTCAGCCTTGGCAAGTGTCTCTGAACGTTGGCTATCACTTCTGTGGTGGCTCTCTGGTCAATGAGAACTGGGTGGTGTCGGCTGCTCACTGCTACAAATCGTAAGTGGTTTATTTACTGAGAATTTGTGAAAATGTGACAATAAAACACACCTTTTGCTATGTCTAGTCGTTTGGAGGTGCGTATGGGTGAACACCACATTTCGATTAAAGAAGATTCTGAGCAGTACATCTCCTCTTCCCTCGTCATCCGCCATCCTGGCTACGACTCATGGACCATTGACAATGACATCATGTTGATCAAGCTTAGCAAACCTGCCACCTTTACCAGGGAAGTGCAGCCTGTTGCTCTGCCCCAGGCCTGCGCCCCTGCTGGTACCATGTGCACCGTCTCTGGATGGGGAAACACCATGAGCTCCAGTAAGTCCAATTACTCTAATAAAGAACACCTATTTTATCTGTTCTTTCACATTATTCACGGTTTGGTTCACTTGTTGTAGCTGCTGATGGCAACAAGCTGCAGTGCCTGCAGGTCCCCATTATTTCTGATCAGGATTGTAATAACTCTTATCCTGGTATGATCACCCAAGCCATGTTCTGCGCTGGATACCTGGAGGGTGGCAAAGACTCTTGCCAGGTTCAGAGCGACTCTGCAGCATTAACACTGAACATTTTTAATCAAACAAACATTTATATTTTAACAGACAATTGCTTTGTTATTCTTAGGGTGACTCCGGCGGCCCCGTGGTGTGCAATGGTGAGCTACAGGGTGTTGTGTCCTGGGGATATGGCTGTGCTCAGAAGGACCGTCCTGGTGTCTATGCTAAGGTGTCTACATCTTATATATATTTTTTTATACTGCTATCATTTAATTGTTTTCTTTAAAATAATTTTAAAAACTTCAAACAGAACATTAAAGTAGCATTTTCTTCTACAGGTCTGCATTTTCACCGACTGGCTTGCCCAAACAATGGCAAACAACTAAGTTTGCTTTAGCAGTTGAATAAAATCCAACAGCATGGTTGAAATCATTTTAAAATTGAAAACTAGAATCTTTCTGTAATTATATATATAATAAATATATATATTTTTTTGTTCCTCCTTAAAGACAGACCAATCAATATATTGTAGTTTTGTTTTTTTTTTGCTTTATTTTCAGGTAATATTTTTTTTGTATGTTTCATCAACATTGAACATACATGACTTTTGCCCTGTTAGTATAAATGCTATTAAATAAAGAACAAGAAAAAACATATTCCACATTGTAAAGCTTGTTTCATTCTGAAAACAATATTAACAACACCCCAATAACAAAATATTGTGTTTGGTAAAACTATATATTATTGTGTGATCTGTCAATGATGAAAAAAATAAATATATTTACATTTAGATGAATAGTATTTGCAAATTATTCATAGGACATGGAACAGGAGAACTCTACTGGCGAATCTCATAAAATCATAGAAAGCAAAGTTATTAAAACTAAATCCAATGCAAAGACGCTCATGCACATTTGGACACTTAAAATATCACATCATTGTTCGATTATATTACTTGTCATTTCGTCTGGCTTTGCACGAGCTTGTGATGACTTTCCCTGCAACCTGTGTAAATGTTAATTCACATGTAATTGATCCAAACGGACCATTGAAATAGAAATCCGCCAAAGTCAGATCCACGGAGCTCTTGAATGGAATGGCAATTTTCACGCTGACTGGTTTATTGCACTTAATGCTCTAAAACACACCCATGAATGAAGTTGGCATAATGGAATAAACACACTGACATGCCTTTATTCAAACTGTGGGTTGCGCAGTCGACGGGTTGATAAAGATTGTTGAAATAAAGCCCCTTTGAGTCGCTTCTTAGTGGTAGTTATGAGTATATAAATCTCTGCAGGGTCCCATGGACTAAGTACATATGTCAGACTTTGTGGCAATTAAAGCAATGTTGTGGATTGGTATAGGAAACCTATACTGTACAGACATTTGGCTTCAAGTAATAATGATCATTTGGACTTCTTAAAATTACAAAGACTGTAGAACATCTGTTTCCTTTTATTGTTAGTCCCTGTTGGTTCTCTGTTATCTATTGGTAAGGACCATTACAGAACAGTTATAATTTGGGTGATGTATTGTTTATTGTCAGTTCTGCAGTGACACTGATGCAGTGAGGGGGTTTTAGTGCAGCAGTGCTGCTGTAGTTTCATTTAAACACTTCAGTGACACTATGGTGCTACTCATGTAGACATTCCACATTCATGTGGGGCTACTATTGGGTTTCTGATCATTAAGAAACAGAGTAAAGGGGACAAAATTAACCACAGTGTGTAACTGTTGAAATACAACGTCCATTTTTTACAGTAAGAGGAACTGATACAATGGATAAATTATATGTATATATATAAATATATATATATATATATATATATATATATATATATATATATGTATATATATGTATATGTATATATATACAGGCGGCACGGTGGCTTAGTGGTTAGCACGTTCGCCTCTCAGAGCTAGGGATTCCCGGTTTGAATCCCCATCTGGGTGTAGTTTCCATGTTCTCCCCGTGTCTGCGTGGGTTTCCTCCGGGTTCTCCGGTTTCCTCCCACAGTCCAAAAACATGGATCAAGTTAATTAAATTCTCAAAATTGCCCCGTTTAGAGTGTGTCTGTGTGAGTGAGTGTGTGCCCAGCGATGGATTGGCGCCCTGTCCTGGGTGTATCTGCCCAGCGCCCGAGATGTTCTCCCCTGGATGGGCATGGGGAACCCCACCGCGACCCTAATAGAGGATAAACTGGAAGATAATGAATGAATTCATAATTAACAGCTGTATTTTAAATAAATTTGCAATGTGAGCAAAACCAATTTTGTGTTTTTGTCATTAAATTATTTAGGTTTTCATTACTTGGTTCAATATTTATAAACTGATTTTAAGCGACAGTGTCTTGAATAAAATCAAGACAAGACAAAAATGTTAGCTGTTAGTTGAAAGTGCAGAATAATGAGGCTAAGCGTAATTCTGAAACGAACTTGCCTTCTGCAACTAGGACTTGGCAGAGATTCTCAGAGATACCAGATGAGAAGACCCCAGCTGCTGACAGACATGTTTCCAACTGGAACGCAATATCAAGGTTATGGAGATTACAGGTTTTCAGAACAACCTAAGGTACATAATGACCAATTTACTTTTATTTAACCATTTTATTTAATGCATATCTCATGTTACATTAGCTGTGTCAACAAATGCTTATCTATTGCTTTTTGTATGAAAGAAAGAGAAGTCCTGTGTTTCATTAACTTTTTTTAAATTGATTTTATTCAATTCTTGTTTAATTTGATGTGAAATTTGCACATATGTAATTATGTTATTTATTCAAATACAAAAGTCTTACTATTCAATTATATATTAATATAATGCCAACTTAATGCATCACATTTCTGGTTTGTGAGTAAAATAGATGAATACTGAGAATTTCACTGTAGATTTAATGTATTGTCCACACTCATTCACACAGACACACTCTATATGGGGCAATTTGGAGAACTCAATTGACTTGATCCATGTTTTTGGACTGTGGGAGGAAACCGCATGAAATGATGTCACTCCACTATTCATCTCTCTCCACTGGCCTACAGGACAATCTTTGGATCTGTTACCCATAACCTTCAATCTATATTAATAAAATATACTCCAAATCATTCCCTGTGCTCTAGTGATACATGTCGCCTGGTGATTCAACCTCACCATGGTGCTAATTCTCACTCCGTATATTTCACCAATGGGAAATGTTGGTATAATTTTCCTAGCTCTGTCTATAATATTGAGGCACTTTATGAAACATCTCAAAAAAGTGCTTTCACAAGCACTTGCTACGAACAAAAAGAAAAGCCAGATTGGTTAATGACCAGGTTTGATTGTACTACACTACAGCTGGTTTTCTACTGACTTGTGTTCTCTCATTTTTAAGTCGTTTTGGATAATAGCGGTTGCTAATTACCAAATGTAATTGTGAATGTACTGGTAAGAAAGAAAGTAAAAAATAGAGCCCAGGCTCTCTTTTCAAATAAATCAAATATGAACCATTAAAAGCCATTTGGAAGATTATTATTAGTGGAAAAAAAAAAAAAATGTAATAAACTCAAAATCTTCAAACTGAACGTTTAAGATTTAATAATTCTGTCAGAAATTTTATTTTTAAATACTTTTTCCATCCAGTTTTGGTAAGTTTTGTTATTCATTTACAGTCTGTTATCAAATGTCTGATTACCTTTTGGCACTCATTGATGATTGGTCAGTGTGCGATTGCACCTTCGCATAAAAAGAAACGAGTAATGGATTTCACATCAACAGCCATCATGAGGTCTCTGGTTTTCCTTTTGCTTGTGGGAGCTTGTTGTAAGTATAAATTATTGTGGCCGGTTTGATTCTTCATTTGCCAAACTGAACATATTCTAATGTTTGAGAATGTTTGCTGTGTGCAGTTGCTCTGGATGATGATAAGATTGTCGGAGGGTATGAGTGCTCAGCCAACTCTCAGCCTTGGCAAGTGTCTCTGAACGTTGGCTATCACTTCTGTGGTGGCTCTCTGGTCAATGAGAACTGGGTGGTGTCTGCTGCTCACTGCTACAAATCGTAAGTGACTTATTTACTACTGGCAAAATTGTGGTGTTTCTCAGTGTACTGCCTGAAAATGTTTATTAAGAACAAAAGTAGGGCGGCACGGTGGCTTAGTGGTTAGCACGTTCGCCTCTCAGCGCTAGGGATTCCCGGTTCGAATCCCCATCTGGGTGGAGTTTCCATGTTCTCCCCGTGTCTGCGTGGGTTTCCTCCGGGTTCTCCGGTTTCCTCCCACAGTCCAAAAACATGGATCAAGTTAATTGAATTCTCAAAAAATTGCCCATATAGAGTGTGTCTGTGTGAGTGAGTGTGTGCCCAGCAATGGATTGGCGCCCTGTCCTGGGTCTATCTGCCCAGCGCCCGAGACGTTCTCCCCTGGATGGGCATGGGGAACCCCACCGCGACCCTAATAGAGGATAAAGCGGGAGATAATGAATGAATGAATGAAGAACAAAAGTAAATATATTTAAACTGATTTATATATTTAAATAAATTTACATGCTAAGGATCTCTTTGTAGGGCGGCACGGTGGCGTAGTGTTTAGCATGTTTGCATTTCATTGCTAGGGATTCTCGGTTCGAATCCCAATCTGGTTGGAGTTTCCATGTTCTCCCCTTGTCCTCGTGGGTTTCATCCTGGTTCTCTGGTTTCCTCCCACAGTCCAAAAACATGGAACAGAGTCAATTGAATTCTTCAAATTGCCCCAATAGAGTGTGTTTGTGTGAGTGTGTGTGACTATGTGTGTGTGTGTGTGTGTGTGTGTGTGTGAGTAAGTGAGTGTGCACAGTGATAGATTGGCGCCCTGTCCTGGGTGTATCCACCCAGCGCCCAAAACATTCTCCCCTGGATGGGCACCCACGACCCTAGTAGAGGATAAAGCAGAAGATAATGGATGGCTGGATCTCTTTGTATACCACGTTGTTCAGCCTTCCGGTTTAATATGACTAAACTGTACGCTGAGCTTACTCTTGAGCAGTCAACACACATTTGGCCAGATATTCCCCATTTGGAAACATCATATCCTTATTTTATGTACATATTATTCAGGAAGACGGGAACCCGCAGTGCCATAAACACAAAATACCATTGTACAATAAATAAATAAATAAATTAATTAATTAATTGGCGCCTGGCGAGGGGCCCGTTTGAAAGGTCAATATGGCAGATGACACCAGAATTAATACGTACATCAGTTTACGTATTAATACGCAGAGAAGACGCATACCAAATTTTGTGAAGATGGCGCCATAAGTAAAAAAAAGTTCACTATGGCAGACGTAATACTGTTGGAGGTCGAATTTGAAGCTGAAACACACTTTTGTAAGTAATCTACAAGGAATAAGCCTGCCAAATTTTAGTCTTTTTAAATTGGAAGTTGAAAAAAATAGTGATGAATCAGTCAGTGATTGAGAGCTTTGCCTTTATTAGTATAGAACAAACTGAAGTAAATGTAAAAACTTATAATAAAACACACATTTTGTTTCATGTCTAGTCGTTTGGAGGTGCGTATGGGTGAACACCACATTGGGATTAAGGAGAACTCTGAGCAGTACATCTCCTCTTCCAACGTCATCCGCCATCCTGGCTACGACTCATGGACCCTTGACAATGACATCATGTTGATCAAGCTTAGCAAACCCGCCACCTTTACCAGGGAAGTGCAGCCTGTTGCTCTGCCCCAGGCCTGCGCCCCTGCTGGTACCATGTGCACCGTCTCTGGATGGGGAAACACCATGAGCTCCAGTAAGTCCAATTACTCTAATTAAGAACACCCATTTTATCTGTTCTTTCATTTATTCATGGTTTGGTTCATTTCTTGTAGCTGCTGATGGCAACAAGCTGCAGTGCCTGCAGGTCCCGATTCTGTCTGAACAGGATTGTAATAACTCTTATCCCGGAATGATTACCCAGGGCATGTTCTGTGCTGGATACCTGGAAGGCGGCAAAGACTCTTGCCAGGTTCAAAGTGTCTCTTTTGCATTCACCAAAAAATAAAAATATAATATTTATACACTATCAACATTGCTTAACTAATAAAATACTGCTCTGTTACTCTTAGGGTGACTCTGGTGGCCCAGTGGTGTGCAATGGTGAGCTGCAGGGTGTTGTGTCCTGGGGATATGGATGTGCTCAGAAGGACCGTCCTGGTGTCTATGCTAGGGTATGCTATGTCGAGAGCATACAGATGGTTAACATTTTCCTATGCTTTTTATGTACTTTTTTAAAACCTGAAATTTCTGTTTGTAGGTCTGCGTTTTTACTGACTGGCTTGCTCAGACAATGGCTAACAACTAAACCAGTTCTAGCTACTCATTAAAATCCAACAGCACTGTGGAACCAAAAATCAGTGATGATTTTTAACAGCAATAAACATTGATCCAAATACCATGTACAATCTAATTTTTTTATTTATATACATAAGCGTTTGTTTTGGGTAGTTTGTTGTGAGTATATTTGTGTGGATTGGGGTATTTAAGACAATTTAGACAACACTAGATTGAAAGTTTAAAAAAAACAAAACAAAAAAAAACATATATATATATTCATTCATTCATTATCTCCCGCATATCCTCTATTAGGGTCGGGTAGGGTGGGGTTCCCCATGCCCATCCAGGGGAGAACGTCTCGGGCGCTGGGCAGATAGACCCAGGACAGGGAGCCAATTCATCGCTGGGCACACACTCACTTACACATACACACTCTATAGGGGGCAATTTTGAGAATTCAATTGACTTGATGCATGTTTTTGGACTGTGGGAGGAAACCGGAGAACCCGGAGGAAACCCACGCAGACACGGGGAGAACATGGAAACTCCACCCAGATGGGGATTCGAACCGGGAATCCCCAGCGCTGAGAGGAGAACGTGCTAACCACTAAGCCACCGTGCCGCCTTATATATATATATATATATATATATATATATATATATATATATATATATATATATATATATATATATATATATATATATATATATATATATATAGACCCAGGACAGGACGCCAATCTATCGCTGGGCACACACTTACTCACACAGACACACATACACACTCTATATGGGGCAATTTGGAGAACTCAATTGACTTGATCCATGTTTTTGGACTGTGGGAGGAAACCAGAGAGCCTGAAGGAAACCCACGCGGACATGAGGAGAACATGGAAACTCCACCCAGATGGGGATTCGAACCGGGAAAGATAAGATATTTAAAGTTTTTTTTTTCTAAAATGGCCCACAAGCAAAGAAAACCGAATGTTTTGATTTGTTTTTTTACTTTTGTGGGAAGAAAAAAATAAAAATTTCATGTTTTCAGTTTCAAGTTGTAACATTTATAATTTTGACAAGATCTGTTTTATAGAGAGCAAAGTATCTTCAGTTCTATAAAGTTGAAGTTTATTTATTGTCAATATTAATGTTATTTATTCCTCTTCATGTTCAGAAAACATTAAGTTTTAGTGTGCTTTGAGTTTCGGCGCCCGGTGCAATTGGGTTTGAACTAGGGGTGCTAAAAAAAAATCGAAAAATCGGAAAATCGCGATTCGTAGTTCAGGCGATTCGGAATCGATTCAAAATGCCCAAGAATCGATTTTTAAAAAATGCGTTTAAGTTTTATATTTTGGCGCCACCTCCCAAACGGCGTACGTACTGCATATAGCATTACGGAAACGCTCGGCCCCCGTGCAGCATGCTTGTTAACCAGCTTGTAGTTCGCTAGCACGGAGCAGGGGGGAGTGCAATTTGACCCCCCCCCCCATTGGTGTTTAAAGCCGGCTTTGGCTTTTAAAGGCAGGAAGAGAAAGAGAGCTCAACATTAATGCAACTCTTTACAACGAGTGTAACATAAAATCGCAGTATTTTGGAAATACGACAAATGCGCAAGCCCGTTTGTTGTGACATCACTCTTAGATAAAAGGAGTTGAAAAGTTAAAAAATAAATTGAATATTTCAAGTTCAGTTTTAAAAATTGAGCGAATGTTGTTGTAATGTAGAATAGACTGAAGTATGGATATCATTTTTTTAATGTTACGTTTTAAAGATTTGCAAAATCAGACTGTAAAGTCTGTATTTTAGTTTTGATTAAAGGCTAATGCACCATGGGAAACTTTGGTATTAATATATTTAGAATTATTGGTTCATTGATCGATTTTTTTTACGTAAGAAAAAAAGCTTACAAAAAGCTTAGCTTAACACTGCTAATTTTAATTTAGCATCCTATATTCAAATATAAAATTAAACAAAATGATTTGATACAGGAAGGAACCTGAAAGTATTGTTTGAAATAAATGTTCTATTTGTTTACATCGTCGTTTCATCTTGTCAATCACATCATTTAAACAAAATTTAAAGAGCATTTGAATTGAAAAAAAATCGTTTCTGAATCGAAAATCGATTCTGAATCGAATCGCGACGTCAAAAATCGGAATCGAATCGACTCGAATCGCCAGACACTGATTTGAGGTAATCGTCTGGGACTTTTATTGTATCATCTGCAGACTGTTAATATGAGCCCCGATTGGCCTAGTAGTGCACTAGTTCTTACAGGCTTTGTAGGGTGCTACGGTAGGAAAAGGCTTGTCGTTTGGAAGCCCACCGGTCCTCGTTTAGTTTCAGTAACACGGGAGCAGCGTGGCTTAGCTGAGTTTGCACGGAGCCGCAGTGAAAATGCCTGGAGTTCTTTTGGGAGACGTTTTCCCCAATTTTGATGCAGATACCACCATCGGCAAAATCAAATTTCACGACTTTTTGGGAGACTCGTAAGTAATAGCTGCTTAGCTCTGCTTTAGTTTAAGTGCACGAAATCTATGTGGTTATGCTAATTTATCCCTAACCATCTAATTAAAAATGATAAATTCCAAATGTTAGAATAAACGTGTCGGTTTTCTCTAAATGTAAGGCGTGTTACGGACTCTACAACGTTTAAAATGTATGCGATATTATTCTATTAAGAATTATCGGATGCAGTGAGAGTATCGTTGATGGATTAATATTTACTTTGTTAATGCGTTGCAAATATGTAAATATTCATTCATTCATTCATTCATTATCTTCCTCTTTATCCTCTATTAGAGTCGTGGTGGGGTTCCCCATGCCCATCCAGGGGAGAACGTCTCGGGCGCTGGGCAGATAGACCCAGGACAGGGCGCCAATCCATCGCTGGGCACACACTCACTCACACAGACACACTCTATATGGGGCAATTTTAAGAATTCAATTAACTTGATCCATGTTTTTGGACTGTGGGAGGAAACCGAAGAACCCGGAGGAAACCCACGCAGACACGGGGAGAACATGGAAACTCCACCCAGATGGGGATTCGAACCGAGAATCCCTAGTGCTGAGAGGCGAACGTGCTAACCACTAAGCCACCGTGCCGCCCAAATATGTAAATATTATTTTTCAAAATTATTTTCAGTATTTGGTTCATCCAGCACAGAAAGCAAGTCAATTCTAAAAATAAATATTTGTTTATTCTATTGTATTTACCCCCATGGGTTCATGGGGATAAATCCATCCATCCATGAATCCATCGATCATGCTTTATCCTCTACTAGGGTCGCAGGAAGGTTCCCCATGCCCATCCAGGGGAGAATGTTTCGAGCACTGGGCAGATACACCCAGGACAGGGCGCCAATCTATTGCTGGGCACACACTCACTCACACAAACACACTCTATATGGGGCAATTTGGAGAATTCAGTTGACCTTGATCCATGTTTTTGGACTGTGGGAGAACCTGGAGGAAACCCACGTGAACATGGAAACTCCACCCAGATTGGGATTCGAACTGGGAATCCCTAGCGCTGAGACGAGAACATGCCAACCACAAAGCCACCATGCTGCGGGATAAATACATTATCTTCTACTTTATTCTATATTAGGGTGGCGGGGGGGTTCCCTATGCCTATCCAGGGGAGAACGTTTCGGACGCTGGGCAGATAGACACAGGACAGTGTGCCAATCTATCACTGGGCACACGCTCACTCACACAAACACACTCTATATGGGGCAGTTTGGAGAACTCAATGGACTTGATCCATGTTTTTGGACTGTGGGAGGAAACCGGAGAACCCGGAGGAAACCCACACGGACATAGGGAGAACATGGAAACTCCACCCAGATTGGGATTCAAACTGGAAATCTCTAGCACTGAGAGGCAAACATGCTAACCACAAAGCCACCGTGCCGCGGGATAAATACATATTTTGTAAATATAATAATATTTGATTCTTGATATTTTTGCCAATTTATCCTGAGGGATTAACTGGGTCTTAGTCTGATGGGTTGGTGTTGAGCTTTTTACCTGCTTGTGTATAAATATTTGAGTGCACTGTCCTTTGGCTCATTTATTTTTTGGAAAGCAAACTTGTATAACTAAGCATGTTTTCTTTGTGCGATATAATCTGTAACTTTTGTGTCATAGTGTGTCGTTGCCGTAACCAGGCTTCAATAAATGGAAGGTCTTCTCAGGCTTTGTTTTGAGAGCAGAGTTTCGTTGGCACCATAAGTGACTACTGATTTGCATCAAGGCCAAAACGGTTTTTTTTTTCTTCAGATAGTCTGCAGTAGTTCTATAGAAACAAACCGGTTTTGTGTGGGTGTTAATGGTAATGTCACAAATAAGTTTGACATTAGATGCACTGTATTATATGTATATATTTTGTGCATATAGCCTATTGTTAAGACTTCACTAGAATCCCACTGAACCCACAAACATTTGGTATGTTAAAGTAAATTCATTTTGGATCACTAAACTAGAGCTGAGTTTAAAACAACACCCTTGGGGGGAAAAGTCACCAAAATTTGAAAGCCTCACAGTAGTTACGAGTTCTAGCTTTAACAGAAAAAATGTAATTGTTAGTGATAAGCCAGTGTTTATTACTTGAAAATGGTCAATTAGATCGCGATGAGCAGATGAATACACTCTGTTTGGTACTAAATCGCTAGTGAATAAATTACAGTGGCTGTTTGTTCAGCCTAACAGGTCATGTGGGATTTGCAAGAAGAATAATTGCAGAGTCATGATCGCTTGGCTTGTTCAGATCTGCCCTAAAGAGGCATACCATTTTGACAAAGTTCTCATTCAGTCCTGCACAGTGTGAATTAACATACAATTATAGGGTTTACCAAAATAATATGTTTAGCACAAGGTCTTATTTCTTGAAGCAGCAAGGTGGAATTAATGTGGTGTGTGTTTTCATTCATTCATCCAGGGGAGAACATTTCGGGCGCAATCGCGCCAATCTATCACACACTCACACATGCAGACACACAAACACACTCTATATGGGGCAGTTTTGGAGAACTCAAATGACTTGATCCATGTTTCTGGACTGTGGGAGGAAACCCACACAGACACGGGGAGAACATGGAAACTCCACCCAGATGGGGATTCGAACCCGGAATCCCTAGTGCTGAGAGGCTAACTGCTAAGCCACCGTGCCACTATATATATATATATATATATATATATATTCATTCATTCATTATCTTCCGCTTATCCTCTATTAGGGTCGCGGTGGGGTTCCCTTCCATGCCCATCCAGGGGAGAACGTCTCGGGCGCTGGGCAGATAGACCCAGGACAGGGCGCCAATCCATCGCTGGGCACACACTCACTCACACAAACACACTCTAAATTGGGCAATTTTGAGAATTCAATTAACTTGATCCATGTTTTTGGACTGTGGGAGGAAACCGGAGAACCCGGAGGAAACCCACGCAGACACGGGGAGAACATGGAAACTCCACCCTGATGGGGATTCGAACCGGGAATCCCTAGCGCTGAGAGGCGAACGTGCTAACCACTAAGCCACCGTGCCGCCCATATATATATATATATATATATATATATATATATATATATATATATATATATATATATATAGTGTATATATAATTAGCAAAAAGCTTTATTGTAAGAAATTCACAGGAAAAAAATAAATTGTCAGCCGACCCGTACAACGCTACTCCCTGCCTTTGACTCCCTTCTGCACATCCTAAATTGACAGAGGATAGATTCTCACGTAGGCCTGATTAGAGAACAGACACTGCAGTAGCTCATTAAAAGTATGAGAACTTAAGCAATACATATATTAAATGCGTAATAATGCTCATTATTTTTCCCATCAATATGTAGAATTCTACAATTTTCGTTGATTCTACAAACAGAACTACTGAACTAAACTACATTCATTAATTGACAGAGCAAGTCAATCACTTTTAACTTGAACATCGTAAACATTGTGATTTGTTTTGCCTTCTTATTTGTGTTTCATCAGTATCGCAGTGTGCAAGATGCATGTTTAATAATGTTGTTTTTTCAACTTTTATTATAACCAAATATTATAGGTGTAATTTTATTTATTTTTTTGTTTAGGTGATATTTCCTTTCTATTTTAGCCCATTTTTTAAATGTAGCAAATCAGTGACTGGGTAATAAAATGTCTAAAGTTTATTTAAAAATAAAAAAACATAGAATTTGTCCAGGGTGTGTGTGAATTTCATAGTGCATTGATGTGTATTGTGTATAGTTTGAAAGCGTGTCTGAATTTCCTCTGTGCCGGTGTACTTTGAACCATTCTATTTTTATGTTTTAACCACTCTAAACTCACTTTGATCTCTGATCACTTTGTTTCTGCCTTTGTAGATGGGGCATCCTGTTTTCTCACCCTCGTGATTTCACCCCAGTGTGCACAACAGAGCTGGCATGTGCTGCCCGGATCAGTGACGAGTTTAAGAAACGTGGTGTGAAGATGATTGCTCTGTCCATAGACAGCGTGGCAGACCACTGTAACTGGAGCAAGGTCTGAATTGGGAATGTTTTAGTTCATGAATGTTTGTGCAAACTTTACTATCATTTGAATGGCTGGTTTTCATGCTTCATTTGAACTGCTAAAGCAGGTTTAGCTTCACGTTCAAGGATGCAAGAAGACTTTATTGGCATTTATGTAACATGTGGTACATGAAATGTAAACAAAATTCCCTTTCACGGACCCAGTTTACCCAAGTTTAAGAATTTAATTTTAATATTATGTTAGGATAAAAAAGAAATGATATCCATCCATCTATTATCTTTCGCTTTATCCTCTACTAGGGTCACGGGGGGGTTTCCCATGCCCATCCAGGAAAGAACGTCTCGGGCGCAGGGCAGATACACCAAGGACAAGGCGCCAATCTATCGCTGGGCACACACTCACTCACACAGACACACTCTATAGGGGGCAATCTGGAGAATTCAATTGACTTGATCCATGTTTTTGGACTGTGGGAGGACACCGGAAAATCCGAAGGAAACCCACGCAGACACGGGGAGAACATGCAAACTCCACCCTGATTGGGATTCAAACCGGGAATCCCTAGTGCTGAGAGGAGAACGTGCTAACCACTAAGCCATGCCGCCCAAGAGAAATAATAATAATAAAATAAAATTAAATATAGCAGCTTATAATAAAAATGTAAATATAAAAATATAAGGGCAATAAAAAATAAAATATAGCGTCCATGAGATATTGGCTGTTGGAAATGTGTCGTTCTGTCAGTGTTTATGGAGAGTATCTGTTGATTTAGGTGGAGTTTAAGAGTCTTACAGCTTCTGGTATGAAGCTGTTCCTCGTCTGGTTTTTCTAGGGGGGCGGGACAAAACGTGAGTGTGCTGAGTTCATGATGCAGGAGGCCCTTTTCCTGCATCTGGAGGTGTAGATGTCTGTGGTAGTGCGGAGGCTGACTCCAACAGTCCTCTGTGCAGGCTTTACCACTCTGCAGCGCTTTCCTGTCTGCAGCAGAGTAGCTTTCGTGCCACACGTTGATGTTGGAACACAGGTTTAGGTTCACATACCGTATTTTCCGGACAATAAGGTGCACCGTACTATAAGGCGCAGTTTGAATTACGGACTCTATTTCTGTACGGTACTTATTCTGTACGGCACCGTATTATAAAGCACTTGCTAAAACAGACGATCTACAAGAAAAGTAAAGGATGCAAAATGGTGATTTATAATTGAAGTTTATTCTACTATTTGACAAAACACACATTATTTTAATCACTCTTCTCCCACAAATCCATCAAAGTCCCCGTCTTCTGTGTCTGAATTAAAAAGCTGCGCAATTTCAATATCAATCAATGTCTGAGTCCGTCCCGTCGCCAGGCGGCTGTTCAGCAATGATGCCGGCTTTCGTGAAAGCTCGGACCACGGTTACAGCAGAAACCTCAGCCCAGTCATCCACAATCCATTCACAGACGGTGGCATAACTCGCCGCCGCTGCCTCCGTGTTTTAGTAAACGTGTGTTCTCCGTCTATCATCCATCGCTCCCACGCTGCCCGCAACTTTACTTTAAACGCCCTGTTTACGCCAATGTCAAGTGGTTGGAGTTCTTTATTTAATCCTCCCGGAATGACGGCAAGCTCCGAATTAATTTTTTTCACTTAACCTTTCTGTGAGATGAGCGCGCATGGAGTCACAGATCAGATGTGTGGAAAAAAACACCCAGTCGCACAACAATGCTTTTAAAGAATTTGGAACTCAGTACACGAATAAGGCGCACCGGATTGTAAGGCGCACGTCCGATTTCTGGGAAAATTTTAGGGTTTCAGGTGCCCATTAAGCCCATTAAGCTGAAATGACATGAAACACTAATCTAAAAATGGCACAGGAAAGGGGTGATTAAGATAAAGCCAGTGAGAACAAAAATGAGAGTGGTTCAGGCCTGTTTGTGCCTTGTATAGCTTAATTCCACCTCCTCTCTGAAGATAAATAGTTTTAATAATATGTTTACCAGGATGAACAATGTAAAATGGCCATTAAAAGAATGCTGTGTGTGTTGGATCATAAGCTGGAAAATTAGATGGCTGGTGTAAATACTCTTCTATATTATACTTTTATACAGTTTATGTTGTAGTGACTTGCCTAATAGGAAATGTTGCTGTAAAAATGTTTAAACAGTGAAACTGTATCCTGGCTTACCGTCAGTGTGCCTTTACACCCCAATGCTCAAACCTTTGGCTGAACCTGTGGGACCAGTGAAAGCTCATCCTTCTCACAGTACAGTATGATGTTTATACTTTAGGAGCAGATTACGCTTTTGTATAATGTTTGTGATTATTTAGGGGGATAATAAAACATATTATATTGTCTTAACTCAATTTAATTCATTAAAGCTAAAAAGAAATTGACCTGTACAATGTGTGAGCAAAATTATGTGAATACCTTATCACATCCTCAGCTACTTCACTTTTATGCCCATCCAAGGAATCTATACTCCACGTATCCTGCTGGGTTTATTTAAATTTACATCTGAAGCTGTTCCTGGTCCACCACCTGGATAATCAATAAATCATGATTAAAAAAAATATATTTTATTTCTTTTAAATGAGCAAATCAAATTCCTTATTTTCACGTCGCATTAAGACGGGTGGGGGCGACAGTGTGGCTTGGTGGTTAGCACGTTCCCTTCTCAGCAGTAGGGATTCTCGGTTCGAATCCCAATCATGTCCTCCTCGTGTCCGCGTGAGTTTCCTCCGGGTTACACTTGATCACTCATACGCAATTTTTGTCTTTCTACCCATGTGTGCAGGATGTGATGGCCTTTCATTCGGAAATGACTGGCAACCCTTTGCCCTTTCCCATCATAGCAGACGATAAGCGAGAGCTCTCTGTTCTCCTGGGAATGCTGGACCCTGATGAGAGAGACCAAGATGGCATGCCCCTCACTGCACGCTGTGTAGGTTTACCTCGTCATTATTATTATTATTATTATTATTATTATTATTATTATTATTTTAACAATATTTTCATTGAATCTAGTCATTATTTATTTATTTTTTGTAGTATTTCCTGTTATGTAAGGTCTATGTAATTGAATGCGTGACCGTCACACAGTAATCCACCTTCTTAATATTAATTACAAAAGGTCAAAAAATATGGTATCACCACTAAACGTCTTTTGCAATTGTCTGTGTTGATTTACCATCAAAACAGTAAATCATAAATGTTTTATGATCCTTTGTGTTAACTGACATATCTCGTGTTGGATACAAAAATTGTCAATTCACTTTGTGCAGCAGCTTTACAAGTTTTATTAATATTTTTTTTTATTGAATTTTTCCTTCCTTATTACTTTTTCTTTAACTAATGACTAATTAGCAGATGAAATCTGAAGTGGGTGTTTGTTTCAGGACTGCAAATGCATACAATTTCTCAGAATCGAGTAATTTAAGGGTTTTGTTC
This sequence comes from Corydoras maculifer, assembly GCA_019802435.1. Classification (NCBI taxonomy): domain Eukaryota; kingdom Metazoa; phylum Chordata; class Actinopteri; order Siluriformes; family Callichthyidae; genus Corydoras; species Corydoras maculifer. Next base: position 844,446 of record JAFMOD010000047.1, on the reverse strand, counting down.
TCTATTTAGTCTAAAAAAAAACAATTGTGACCAACAACAGCAATTTAATTTCTTCTTTTTTTTATCTTTACCTAATGTTAGAATCCTGGGTTAAAAAATAATAATAATAATAATAAGATGAATCTGTGGCATGTCTCTGATTTTATATTTTAAATATGCTGAATATTAGCATTGTGTTTGTAAAGCCTACAAACCTGTACTGTATCTGTACACACAAACATGCATGTTACACCTTCACTAAACTTCTGTAAGAGGCTGGTGGATAAGGAACCAGCCCTGCGACCTGATGGTCTCTGGTTCGATTCTCGGTCCCACCAAGGGCTATGGCTGAAGTGCCCTTGGGCAAGACACCCAATACCAAATGCTCCCCGGGCAGTTTATACACGGCTGCCCATCACTCTGGAGATGTGTATACTTCTCCTGTGTGTGTGTGTGGGGGGGGGGGGGGGGGCCCCCCCCCCCCCCCCCCCCCCCCCCCCCCCCCCCCCCCCCCCCCCCCCCCCCCCCCCCCCCCCCCCCCCCCCCCCCCCCCCCCCCCCCCCCCCCCCCCCCTAAAGCCTATCCCAGTGCTCACAGTGCTGTTAAAACACTAAGAGCTCACTGGTACAGTGCAGGGCAGACACACAAACTTCGGCACTTGGTGTGAATTTTTTTTTTTTTTTTTGCAGGTGTTTGTCATTGGTCCAGATAAGAAGTTAAAGCTCTCCATCCTCTATCCTGCTACAACTGGCCGCAATTTTACAGAGATCCTCCGGGTCATCGACTCCCTGCAACTGACTGCACAGAAGAAGGTGGCGACCCCTGTAGATTGGAAAGTAAGTAAAATAATTTCTACACTTATTTAATTGTCATTTTGGGCTTTTCTGACAGGTATTTAACTATTGGGTGCTTTTTTGTTTAATATCTAATCTTATTAAGATTCCATTGAAAAAAAAACAAGTCATAATATGAACACCAGCTATTGCAACCATGAGTTTTGTCTGTTATTACATTTGTATTTGATGCTGGCATTTGAAAAGAAACTTTGATCTAATATTTAAAATGATGATGCACCTTTTTAGTGGTGTTTTTGACTTAAACCATTTTCTTAATACAATTCTGTATTTTGCAAAAAAAATTATATTGTGCCAATTGTGCACGATAATATAAAACATAAAGTAGTTGCGAGTGTGTCAGTGATAATAATACATTACTAGTTAGTTATAATAACCTGGACGAGCTCAAAATAACTACAAGGTGTGTAATCCTTATAATATAAAGCACATTAGAATGATGGTGGAATATTTTAAAATGGGTCTTTTACTGTTACTGAAATGGTTATCAAAAATACTGAACGTAATTTTATTTTTTAAATTTATTTATATATTTTTAAACCCCCCCCCCAAAAATAGTTGTTGTGACTTTAAATTAATAAACCACCAGGTAACGAGTCGGGTCTGACAGGTACTTTGAGGCTCATATGACATGGGGCCACAAACGCCGTGGACAATAAAATCCAACATTTTATGGACTATGTATGTTGACTATATTTTTTGTTGACTATATATAAGCAAATCTGTATGTATCTACACAGAATGACAAAGAAGCAGTTAGTAATGCACTTCTAAAAACAGAAACATGTTAAATGTGTTAAGTCTAAAAATAATATTCTAAAATAAGGATGAAAAACCCTTGTGTTAAGCAGTTCGAGTAATTTGTTAATATGGTGTTTTTTACAATAGGACATTGTCGCAAAGCAGCTTTACAGTGTTATAAGCCTTTAAATCCTCAAAGAGCAAGCCGAAGCGACAATTGCATAAAAAATCTCAATGTTATATTGATGATATTTTAAGGAAGAAACTTTGTGAGGACCGAGACTCAGTGGGGGACTCATCCTCCTTGAGCGGCCGGGCTGCATCAACGGTGTAGTACAGCCATGTACAGATTGTATGAAGATCAGGTCACTCGTGTTTAACAATTGGAAAACTATATTTAACATATCTATCTATCTATCTATCTATCTATCTATCTATCTATCTATCTATCTATCTATCTATCTATCTATCTATCTATCTATCTATCTATCTATCTATCTATCTATCTATCTATCTATCTATCTATCTATCTATCTATCTATCTATCTATCTATCTATCTATCTATCTATCTATCTATCTATAAAAAAGTATAAACTATATATATATTATATGAGTCTATTAAGGGCATCCTGCAGGACTGCCAGGTAATAAAAATCCAAGTTCCATTAAGAAATTGACGTAGCCGCAGTGCTTCAGCAGAACCATGGATGAAGATCTGATGAAATTAGCAACATCTCAAAAGAAATAAACAAGGAAAGCAGTTCAAGCTGATAAAACACAGCATTTAATTATAACCAGAGTTTGATTGACACAGTGCATCATGTGACTCCAGCATCACTGACTAGAGCAGCAGAACTAAAAGGGACAGATACTGCAGGGTACTTAATTGAGAGGGCTCCCTACAACAGCATCATTTCAGCACCACACCCTCTATTATTGATGAGCTGTGTGAAGAGGTGAAACGCCAGCACAGACTGATCCCAGATCACCAACCAACACCACCAAGCCTGAGCTCTACTCCATTGAAGCCATCCCCACTTTGTAAATCTGACAGAGCATCACATTGTTGTGTTTCTGTGTGAAGTGCCATCACACTTTAGATGCATGCAGGCAATTTCTTCAGCTGTTGCACTCTGTTGCCATTTTGTTGACGCATCAATGCAAGTTGTGCCCCAGCCCAAATGTGAAGCAGTCAGCGGTATGCATTATTGTCAAAAGTGTCACAGCTGGACAAATGGCTCAGCCAATCAGATTTAAGGACCTGAATTACCAGTTATATAAGACATGAAACAGGTTGTTGAGCCTTGGCTGAGCCATTTGTACTATTTTTTTTTTATTGCTTTATTGCTGCGGCTTAATTGCTGTGGCTTAGTGGTTAGCATGTTCAGCTCTCAGCGCTAGGGATTCTAGGTTAGAATCCCAATCTGGCTGGAGTTTCCATGTTCTTCCCGTGTCCCCCCCACGATCCTAGTAAAGGATAAAGCGTAAGATGGAATGGATGGATGGAAGTTTATTATACATTGCACTTGTACATGACACAAGCCTCTTTTCTAAAAATGTCAGTACTTCAGTTTCATATAGGCTAGAAATTGTGTTGAACTTGGATTTTAATTCTTTTATTTATGCAATTATTATTTTTTGCTCTCTTTCATTTTTCCCCTGTACCTTTAAAAGGTTGGCGATGACGTTATGGTCCTTCCCTCTCTGTCAGATGAAGAAGCCAAGAAGCTTTTTCCTGCTGGTTTTACAACCAAAGATTTACCTTCAGGAAAAAAGTACCTACGTTACACCCCACAGCCATAAACCAGCAAATGAAAAGAGTCGATCGCTTGGTATTTTAAGCCTCCTGAATTATTTTACTTACATAAATCTCTAGCACTGTATCTCTTTTTGGGATGTCTGTGGTAAGGCTTTCATCATTCTAGCACTTAAGATAAAGTCTTAATCTAAGGAGAAAAATCTATATTCCAGATCCTAATCATTCACCTTCGACATTGCAGTTTACATCATGACTGTCCTAAGCTTTGTCTGCAAGAATGTAAATTTAATTATGAGCTTGGGTCGTTTGGTAGTGCCTTAACAAATGTTAAAACAATAAAAATAACAAGAACAAAGCAGCTGAATTCACTAGTCTTTGCTTTAAGTGTTCTGTAGTTGAAGAGAAATAAGAACTGAAGGGTGAGTCCCGAGAAAGGAACAAAAGTGATTCCATTTTGCAACACATGATGTGAAGTGTTTTGATCACATGAGGGTTATGCAATAAAGGCACAGTCCAGCTTCTTATAAACTTTAAGTCTTTTTTTTTTTTTTTTTTGTCTTATCCCTTTATTTACTGTCTTTAGCAGATGCCTTCACCCAAAGCTCTTGTGAAAGTAAAAAGCAATTCAGAGTAAAATGTGTACAGTGTTCTGATCTACTGAAAAATATATACTTGGGTGTAGTCTTTCTTCCTTTTTAATTTTTTTTTTTAGTTAATTTTTGGTAAGCAGGCGGCTCGGTGGCTAAGTGGTTGGCACGTTCGCCTCTCAGCACTAGGGATTCCCGGTTCGAATCCCAATCTGGGTGGAGTTTCCATGTTCTCCCCGTGTCTGTGTGGGTTTCCTCTGGGTTTTCCAGTTTCCTCCCACAGTCCAAAAACATGGATCAAATCAATTGAGTTCTCCAAATTGCCCCATATAGAGTGTGCGTGTGTGTGAGTGTGTGCCCAGCGATAGATTGGCGCCCTGTGCATCTGCCCAGCGCCCGAAACGTTCTCCCCTGGATGGGCATAGGATAAAGCGGAAGATGATGGGTGTGTATATATATATATATATATATATATATATATATATATATATATATATATATATATATATATATATATATATATATATATATATATCTATAGTATTATAAAGCAATTAATTCTCATGGTTATTGGTTTCAGCTTAAAAATGTCATCACTCACAGGGATAAAAATTTTCACATTGAATTCCATGCAGCATTCAAGGCTGATATAACTGCCAGCGACATTCCATTGCTGTTGCTGCTGGTACCTTCTCCATGCTCTTCGTCTCACCTTTCTTAAAATACCTGCGTGCAGACCATTAGCTGAAACTATGGTAGGTCCGTCGAAAAACTTCTTGTCTTTGGTTACACATCCTCTCTCAAGTGGTGTCACTAGCTGTCACTAATCCCTACATTCTAAAAAGTCCAGTAAAAACTAAAAACCTTTTCCATTAACAGATTTTAAAAAATGGTAAACCAATGTTCAGTGTTTTTAATATCAGACAGTCGTGTTTGAAAAACTTTGTCGTGTTATCTTGATGGACATAATCATATGAGATCATTAAATATTTCAAGTTCTTGTCAATTACAGTCTGCACTACATTTAATGCAACTCTAAACTGTGGTAAGCCTAGAGCAAGCCTTTCCAAAATTTGCACAGGTGAGTTTTGGGGGACTAAAGAACTTTTAGATGGCCCAAGAATCAAAATGGCATTTGAGTTTATTTTGGTGAAAAGATGTTGAGTTCAAGGTGACACGGTGGCTTAGTGGTTAGCACGTTTGCCTCTCAGTGCTAGGGATTCCCAATTCAAATCCCAATCTGCATGGCGCTTCCATGTTTTCCCCGTGTCCGTGTGGGTTTCCTCCCACAGTCCAAAAAACATGTATCAAGGTCAATTGAATTCTCCAAATTGCCCCATATAAAGTGTGTGAGAGCTTGCCCAGCAATAGATTGGCGCCCTGTCCTGGTTGTATCCTGGTCCCCCAACCCTATTACCTGTAACATTAAGCAACTGTCGTGCATTTGGTTTTAACATGCCTCTGCACTGTAATTGGCTTCAGTTTCATGTAACATTTAAACAATTTTAACATATTTTATAATGAATTATGTCACACACACACACACACACACACACACATATATATATATATATATATATATATATATATATATATATATATATATTTTTTTTTTTTAATTTATTTATTTAATAAGAAATATCTGCCCTTTTTACAAACATTTGTACTTATCTCCTAAAACATTTTATTTATTTTTTTAAGTTCTAGGCTTATTTTGTTATACCTGTTAATTAAGTTCAGTTTAATTTGTATTTTTACATTTGCATTCACGGTAGCTGCCTAAAATAACTCAACAATAATAATTATTTTTAAGACGATCAAAGCCATGTGTGGTGGTGGATTTGAATCAAAACCTCTATAGCTTACTAGGTATTAGAGCCAGTTGTAGATGTGACACTACCACAACCCCACTAAAGTACCGTTTAAACATGTTTTTCTTCTCTTTCTACGTGTTTTTTTTTTTACTAGAACTGGAATATTAATTAGCAGACATGAAAAGATACAGTGGGGATAATCAGAAGCACAGCCAAACAAAACAAATAAGGCAAAATTCTCCAATCAAGGAACCGGTAATGTTGTCTGCCATGCTGTACTACAATAACACCAGTAGGTGGCAATCTAAGCTCATATATGTATATGTGTGTACGTATGTATATATATATGTGTGTGTGTATATATATATTCATTCATTCTTATCTCCCGCTTATCCTCTATTAGGGTCGCGGTGGGGTTCCCCATGCCCATCCAGGGGAGAACATCTCGGGCGCTGGGCAGATAGACCCAGGACAGGGCGCCAATCCATCACTGGGCACACACTCACTCACACAGACACACTCTAAACGGGGCAATTTTGAGAATTCAATTAACTTGATCCATGTTTTTGGACTGTGGGAGGAAACCGGAGAACCCAGAGGAAACCCACACAGACACAGGGAGAACATGGAAACTCCACCCAGATGGGGATTCGAACCGGGAATCCCTAGCGCTGAGAGGCGAACGTGCTAACCACTAAGCCACCGTGCCGCCTGTATATATATATATATATATATATATATACACATATACAATACAATAAGACTACTTACTATATGTGAAACAAACATAAGTAATTATAGAATTTTTTACAATGTGTATTGTTGACACAGACTGTATATTTTTTAACATACATAACATATAAAAAAAATATATATATATATAAAATATTTTGACAATTGGAAAACAATTTTACTAAAATACTAAATTCTGAAATTTCCCTTTCCTAAAGAACCCAATAAAGATAAAGTTAATATGGCTTAAAAGTAAAAAATAAGAAAATAAAAGTATTTTTTACCACATGTGATATCAAAAAGCATGAGGAGAAGGGTTCCAATCCCAAGCATTCCTTCTGTCCAATTACAAACCAAAGAATGCCCCCTGCAGACACTTGCCTGGTAAATTGTTGCTATGTAATCTCCATTCCTTCAGTAAGAGCAGGAAGCGTTCGCTGTCTCTGGCCCTGAGTCTTTATAAGCAGGTGATGGGAACAGCGGTCAGAGTGCAGGGTGTGGGTTAGCTGAGCAGCTCAGCTCACATAGCTACAGCTCATGTAATTTGGAAAAATTATTTAATGTTGCTCAATTCCCAAATTTCCCTCTCTTAAAGAACCCAATAAACACTTTATATGGGTTAAAGGTACAAAATAGGAAAAATGTGACATTGAGTATTTTTTTTAACATATTTGGTATTTATTTAGTTGTTGAAAAGCTTCGATGTGTGTTTGGGTCATTATCTTTCTTGCTAATGGTTTCTTTGATTATTGCCTTTAATTCATCAATGATGAAACAAAGTACTGACCCACTTTTTGGTGTAAGTATTTTTTTTTGCTTTGAGTGCCATAAGAAAGAATGGCTTTGATTTGGAACTACCACATGTGATATCAAAAAGCATGAGGAGAAGCATTCCACCTGTCCAATTACAAACCAAAGAATGCCCCCTGCAGACACTTGCCTGGTAAATTGTTGCTATGTAATCTCCATTCCTTCAGTAAGAGCAGGAAGCGTTCGCTGTCTCTGGCCCTGAGCCTTCATGAGCAGGTGATGGGAACAGCGGTCAGAGTGCAGGGTGTGGGTTAGCTGAGCAGCTCAGCTCACATAGCTACAGCTCATGTAACACACCAAAGGTCCTGGAAGCTATGTGGCCTAGTGGTTACAGGCCAGACGCTGGTGTGGTCTCGTTGCCAGATCTAGTTGCTCATTGTCTTTCTGAAGGTCATGGGCAAAGGCCAGGGATTTCCCCTATCATCCACATATGGATTTTAAGCCGATTAATAAAAAAATAAAATAAAAAGCAGTCAGCGGCACGGTGGCTTAGTGGTTAGCACATTCGCCTCTCAGCGCTAGGGATTCCCGGTTCGAATCCCCATCTGGGTGGAGTGTCCATGTTCTCCCCGTGTCTGTTTCCTCCGGGTTCTCCGGTTTCCTCCCACAGTCCAAAAACATGGATCAAGTTAATTGAATTCTCAAAATTGCCCCATATAGAGTGTGTGTGTGTGAGTGAGTGTGTGCCCAGCGATGGATTGGCGCCCTGTCCTGGGTCTATCTGCCCAGCGCCCGAGACGTTCTCCCCTGGATGGGCATGGGGAACCCCACCGCGACCCTAATAGAGGATAAGCGGGAGATAATGAATGAATGAATGAAAAAGCAGTCATGTGCATCACCAGGATGAATTCATTTGGACATATGTGGTTTTCTTTTTTCATTCCTAGTAAGACCCATTCCAGATGGGACTCATCCCATACCAAAGACCATGACCTGCTTGGCTAAAAATCAGAAAGATTCCAGCATGTGTGTGACCCATGTGTCAGGTTTCGGGATCAGATTTATGCAGAATACATAGTAACCAGAAGATGGTAGTAGAGCATTGCTGTAAAATGTGCATACACTAAACCCTTCAGTTACATTTTCTTGGAAAACTTTGTGGTAGCACAATTAGAAATAAGTGCTTTAAACTTTGTACCAATAGTGAAAAAAGTAAATAAATTAGGCTAAACTAAAACCTGATCATTTAGCAGTTTCTTTTTTGGCAATTGTTTATTGTAATTCATTGAATACATTTATTTTATGTTCTGGAGTATGGATTCCGTAATTACCTTTAGATCTTACCTTACCCTACTTATAATTTCATATCTACTATTTTTTGTTGTTTTTCATGATTAAGGGTAAAATAGAATAAATTTGGATTTTTATTTATATTTTTTTCATCATTTCACTATTTAAAACTGCCGAATAAGTGTTACAAAGCAGTTACACTTTACTAATTAAACTGAAAGAAGCAGAAACATAAACCTTAAAACAGGAGAATGCAGGAAGGAAAATGGTGCCCTGACCCCAACCCAACAAATTTCATAAGGGCAAGTCAATATCCGAGTCTGGTTATGTATTTCACACATGCATGGCACTCGCAATCCCTTTCAGAAGGCTATATATTGCAAACCCTGAAAAGCAACTGTGCTGTTTTTAAAGGGTTGTCTTTAACATTAGTTACATACATCAGATTTATTACATTAAATAGTCATAAGAATTAGGGCCACCCTTCAAAGAATCAGAATACTTTAAGCTTTTTGGAGGATTAGAAGCCTTCGGATTTCGGACATGGTTGGTGGGTGGTGGTGGGGGGGGGTTCCCCATGCCCATCCAGGTGACAACATTTCGAGCGCTGGACAGATACACCCAGGACAGGGCACCATTCCATCGCTGGGCCCACTCACACAAACACACTCCATACAGGGCAATTTGGAGAATTTAATTGACCTAGTTCCGTTTTTTTGGACTGTTGGAGGAAACTGGAGAACCTGGACCATGCGGTCCAGGGAGAACATGGAAACTCCAAACAGATTTGGATTCGAACCGGGAATCCCTAGCGCTGAGAGGCAAACGTGCGACCCACTAAGCCACCGTGCTGCCCACATTATTTTATCATGAAATAAAAAAAATAATAATAATGTAAACGGGCGGCACTGTGGCTTAGTGTTATGCTGAGCAAGCACATGTTTCCATGTTCTCGCTGTGTCCATGTGGGTTTCCTCCAGGATCTGCGGGTTTGTTCCTAGTCCAAAAACATGGATCAAGGTAAATAGGTTGCTCCAAATTGCCCCTAAGTTTTTATTGTGACACTAATAGAGGATTATGTGGAAGATAATGGATTGATTGATGGCATTAGCCAGTGAGCAACAGCGAGCCAACTCCCAATGTGCACTAAGCCTGTTCTGTTTTTTTTTTTTTTTTTTAATTATTGCATTCTGTAATTTGACTACTAGAAGGCAGTTTTTGATTGTTAGAGAAACCGGAATCCTTTTACTCAGTGATCAGTGGTACTTTTAAAAAACCGGACTATATGACATTGCAGAGGACCAGTTTATTAATGACTTTGCTATCAACAAATGCATTAATGAGTCAAGCCTTTTTTTTTTTTATAATAGTGTGTTTGTAACCATTAAATAAAAGTAATAAGACACTCGAAGTTGTGCATTATTGTGAATAAATCACAGGAAAGAAGTCGTGCACGTCGTGCCTAACAACATCTCTTTCCCATGATTAATTTACAATAATTCACTCCTTTTTGTGGCTTATTACTTTAATATACTTTGTGTATATAGGTTTATCTATATGTTCTGTGCTAACCAGGACCACCACAGATCAGGCATTATTTGGGTGATTTTCAAAACTGCAGTGGCACTGATATGTGTTAGTGTATCGAGCTGGTACAAATGTAAAAAAAAATAGTAAAAGTAGTAAAAAAATACTGTGTAATCACATAATGGGCCCTTTGTTAGACAAATCAACCTTATTGCTCCACTTTATATAAATAACAAGACAGTAGCATAGTGATTGGTGTACGTTTTGTGTTAGTCATCCTCTAATCCTGCATCACCACTTAGAGAACACTGCATAGAGGATGCTGGAGGCAGGATGGTGGAATATTCTCTGACCAATGGCATAAGTGAAGCTGATGAATTGATTTACAATTATTCATCCATTATCTTCCGCTCTACTAGGGCCACGGGGGGGTTCCCCATGCCCATCCAGGGGAGAACGTTTTGGGTGCTGGGCAGATACACCCAGGACAGAGTGCAAATCTATTGCTGGGCACAAACTCACTCACACAAACACACTCTATATGGGGCAATTTGGAGAATTCAGTTGACTTGATCCATGTTTTTGGACTGTGGGACGAAACCGGAGAACTCGGAGGAAACCCATGTGGACACGGGGAGAACATGGAAACTCCACCTGGATTGGGATTCGAACCGGTAATCCCTAGCGCTGAGAGGAGAATGTGCTAATCACTAAGCCACCGTGCCGCCTGAATTGATTTACAATTAAATTTAATAGTTGTATTGTTATTTAAATCACAATGTACAACCTAAGAAAATATTTTCATGAGATAATGATTCTCATATTCGCTCCAGGCTCTTACAGCTCCGTCATGCTCGCCTGTCGTCCGATGCCTTATGTCAGCTGAAGAAACGATAAAATACTTTGTGATGAAGTTTAATGGAAGTTACATTTTTTCAGTCTGGCTGCTAACAGTGAGTAAAAAAAAAAAGTCCTTGAAAGTTCTGGAATTTCATTTGGAAGCGTCTGGATGGTGGGTGATTTATTTGTGCAGGGTGCTGACGTGTGTGAGAGCAGAAGGACTGCCAAGAGCACTTCAGAGAATAAGCAGCCACACAACAGCAGTGACAGATGAGAAAGGCTTTTTGTGGTGTAAGATTATGCACAGGCCGTGTGTGTGTGTGTGTGTGTGTGTGTGTGTGTATCACAGACAATACAATGCAACTTGAGTCTATAGATCAAACACATTGCTTAAATACCAGACTACAATGATAGCTGTCAAAGTATTACGAGCAGTGGGCATTCCCTCCCTCTGATCACTAAACCCTGTCATAAACACGCAAACATCCTCCAGAGATTCAGACTGACAGGCTCCATGGTGTTACTCCTAAGGGACTATTATTCACCCCTGCCTCCCAAAATAACTTGTTTCTGACACAGACAGTGTCTCGCTGTGCTGTGAGTGTGTTTAAGGTCCTCTATCACTAAGACCACTAGAAGTGATGTGCGCAGTGGAGAGGTGAAGCCATGGTGGGAGTTGATGTCACTGACTGCTAGAAATGCCTTGCTATCCAACACTACGTTTCATCTTATCTTTATCTATTACTTTATCTATTTAATTAATTTTTGTGAAAAAAAATTTTTGGATTTAGCAAATGCTTTTATCCAAAGCGACATACAAGGTGAGCACAGGGTTAATCACAACATCCCTGGAGCAATGAGGGACCATTCCCCTGTTCAAGTGCTTGTGCCTGTGTACAGTCAGTAGAGGTCACTGTTGTAGTGTTCGTAGTGAATCTTTAATGCTGCCTCCCCTCCCACCAAAAGCCTGTCCAGCCTATAGAGTGTCTATGGAGTGTCTACTGGCTGAAGGCATCACTTAAGACCCACCTTTTTATTTTGCATGGTTTTAGTTATTTTGCATGCTATAAATTATGTGATCTTATAATAAACAGAATGGTTAATTGAGCCAGTGAGTCAATCCACATACTTCTTTTTGCATTTATACTTTGGGGAAATGTACTTACTAATTCTTCTGTGTAATCCGTGATTACTGTTCCTCTTTGCAGATATTGTTTTTTTATGCTGGCCATTTTAACCAGTTCCCCATAACAATATATTATATCATGCATGCCTATTGTGAGGAGCACTTAAAATAGACTTAGTACATTTTTTTAGCCTTTTAATTCTGCAAACCACTTTTCTGTGAATGAAGTGAGACTCTGTTGATACACAAGCTCTTAAAATAACTTTTCTCTATTTAAATTACAAAGTAGATCACCCTAGTCAACCCTATACAATACAAGAATTTGAGATATCCTTTAAGCTGGGACATAGAGATATAAATGTGTTGGTATAAGCGATATTGTGTGTGTTAGAGAGAGGGTAAGAGAGCGAGAGTGACTCTGGGGGCACTCTGTCTGATAGGGTTCCACATGTCAGCCAGTATCAAATATCAGCCATATCTGTCAGTACAGCAAAAGCCAAAAATCTTTGTGGCCCTCTTTCACTAATACAGGCTAAGAAAAATAAGAGGGGCTATATTTAATGCCATCCTCAAATAAGGCTTATTAATTTTATCCTGGGTCAACCCTTAGTATAACTGTGGTTGCTCTTATGATTTAGAGTTTATCTTGCAACTCGGTCAGTGTCTTGTCTCGGGCCACATAATTGGACCAGAAGCACATGGCAATGCTTATGTGTTTGTGAAGTATATAAATGTTTTAAAGCAGAGCTGTTATTTAGCCTGCCAGAGAAAGGTCTGGGCTGACAAAGAGCCTGGGAAAGCAACAAGCCCCAGTTGCATTTGAGTTCTAAGTGTTCCCCATATGCCATAGGCCTTTAAACCCCTGAATTTCGATGCTCCTAAAATTACTGTAACAAATCACTACATCTGCTTGTCACTGAGAGTTTCATTTCATTAGCCATATGGTTTCCCCATCAGACATTCCCCAATTTATGGCTTGTTCTGAGGAGAAAAACTCCACCCAGTTGGCTTCCTGAGAAAAGAGTTCTCAAAGGCCTCAGCACTGGCTCCACCAAATGTAGCCACCGTCAACTCTGTCTTTCTTGCTTAAACTGCAAGAAAACCTCCCTTTTGGGAAGGTTTCCAATTTTGCTTTAGCATCTGCACTCTGTATACTTCAGTTTGCAGTATTTGATCAACATACATGGTTCCAGTATTCTAAAAAGATGTAGTACTTCTGGTAAATGCTTAAGTAAATGCTATGTTATGCTAATAGTTATGCTATTTTGAACATAGCACATCCATTTAAAATCAACCAAATTTAAAAACAACAAAAGAAGGAACAGTTGATATACAGGGCAACTAACAAGACCGAACACACCCCTTGCGTTCTGCATTGTTTTGATGTGCAGTCCATTATCTTCATCTTCAACTCAGATATGACAAAGGCATCTCATTTTTTAAACCTAAAAGTCTTGAGCATTTTGGCTATAATCTAGAGATCTTTCAAATTCTGATGATGACCGTCATCCATGGTCGACGATGAAGGACAGCATGGCTTTCTCCACATTTTCTAGACTATGTATATGCATTCTTTTCATTTCGGTTAATATTTCATAGCATTTAATAGCTAACACCCTGGGCACGCGTGTTTACAATTTTCTGCCAAGATAGCATTTAATAATTATCTTTCGTAAAATTCTGTAATAGAGTCGCGGGGGTTCCCCATGCCCATCCAAGGAAGAACGTTTCAGGCGCTGGACAGTGTTGCCAGTCTGTCGCTGTGTGCGCCAAGATAGCAATGAATGTCACATGTTAATGTTCACCTAGGTTGTTTTCAGTCGCCAATACTTCAGAAAAAAAAAAAAAAAAATAATAATAATAATATATATATATATATATATATATATATATATATATATATATTTATGTGTGTGTGTGTGTATATGAATATAGAGTGTGTTTGTGTGAGTGAGTGAGTGAGAGAGTGAGTGCTTCCAGCAATAGATTGGCGCCCTGTCCTCAGTGGATCTGCCCAGCGCCCAGAGCGAGCGGTCTCGCCTGGATGGGCATGGGGAACCCCCTAGTAGAGGATTAAGCAAAAGTGTCTTATTACTTTTATGAAACGGTTACAAACATCCATTCATTGTGTGCATTAAGTCATGGGAAAGAGATGGTATTGAATTTTATATATATATATATATATATATATATATATATATATATATATATATATATATATATATATATATATATATATTCATTCATTCATTCAATCATTATCTTCCGCTTTATCCTATATTAGGGTCGCAGTGAGGTTCCCCATGCCCATCCAGGGGAGAACGTGAAATCACCTGGATTACATTTGTAATTTTTACCTTTTTAAATGACTGAGTAGGGCGGCACGGTGGCTTAGTGGTTAGCACGTTCGCCTCTCAGGTTTCCTCCGGGTTCTCCGGTTTCCTCCCACAGTCCAAAAACATGGATCAAGTCAATTGAATTTTAAAAAAATTGCCCCATATAGTGTGTGTCTGTGTGAGTTGAGTGTGTGCCCAGTGATGGATTGGCGCCCTGTCCTGGGTCTATCTGCCCAGTGCCTGAGATGTTCTCCCCTGGATGGGCATGGGAACCCCCCCGCGACCCTAATAGAGGATAAGCGGGAGATAATGAATGAATGAATGAATGACTGAGTATCATCAGTTAGCATTAGTTACTATTATGATTTTCACTCATATTTCTAAATTCACTAAAATAGTCTTTTGCAGAAAGCTTTTGTGAAGTAAATCTGCTTTAGGACCGTTTTTGGACATCTTATGCATAGTAATTAGTAAGACCTCATCTTGTACCTTGACATCTGCTCCTTTGCCTTCCAGTGATAGCAACAGGCATAAATTTAAATAGACATTATTCACGTTTGACATGAAATCAGGGATCGTGCAGGCTGAGTTACTGCCACATGTTCAGTTGTAGCTTGTGCCTGACTGTCCTGGTCATATCATTTAATCCATATGGGGTTGGTATGAATGACGAGCAAAGACGGGTTTTCTCCGGGCTTTATTACACAATATTTCAATTACATAAAAATATACATCTATGAAAGCTCACTCTCCATGGCATGTGATGTAACACCCCATAAAGGCACATGGTCATCAGACATAGCCGCATCAGGTAAATTAATTATACTCAATTAATAACACCGTCCACTCTGCCTCTCCTTCCCCCAGCGCCATCGTAATACCATCATATCATATAAATAATATAATAACATCATTTAAAAGTGACATTTACCACTGATTCCAATATGTATTTTAAATGCACTGCTTAGAATTGCAATTTGGATTACTTAAATTAATTAATTAATTAGTTCATTATCTCCCGCTTATCCTCTATTAGGGTCGCGGTGGGGTTCCCCATGCCCATCCAGGGGAGAACGTCTCGGGCACTGGGCAGATAGACCCAGGACAGGGCGCCAATCCATCGCTGCTTAAATTAATTATTATAAAAAATTAATAATAAAATGATTAATATTTCAGTTTTTTTCAGCTATGACCTGGGATAGATCTTTTTTTTTATCAGTTTTTTACGGTGAAGACTCTCACTAAACTTGAGGCTGACATCTGAACTAGACTTCCACTCATATAAGCATTGAATTATCCAGACACAAAGCATTCTTCCAATAGACATTGTACGGACCCCCCTTTTGTCCTTAATCTGCCTCTCCTATGCCACACTTTTTATCATGAACCAAATGACCTCGCATTTCTTGTCCAGGAAGGAGTCTGGAATGACTAAAGCATTGTCAATGAAGATATATTTAAAAGCTGATATGAGCAGTCGGGTTTTGGTGCTAAATGTTCAGATTCTTCTGAACAGAGCATGTCTTTCAGAACAAAGCAGGACTATGAGTCCTGCAGCCAATTTTTTTCCCTCCTCCAGGCTCATTTGTTAGCCTTTATGACCTTTCAACACACCAGCCATACACAGCGATACAGTCACATACTCCTTTCAAGCCCCAGAGCACATGAACTTTAGAACTATTACAATCGATCAGCATTAAGAGCTGAAGAGAGACAGAGAGCAAACGATAGAGATCACTCTGAGTGTTTCAAACTCAGCTGGGATAACGTACTATATCTATATGGGATAGATACAATATCAAAAAATCCGAAACAGTTCTTGTAATGCAACCTTTTACAGCAGTGCAGCTTCTATACGTTTTTTTTTATAATTTCTATAATGTTCACACAACTTTATTTATTGTTTACGCTATAAGAATTATTTATTCTTCAAGTTACTACTTTATAATAAAATAAGGTATAAGAGGGTGTTGCCCTAATATTGGATAAAGCGGAAGATAATGGATGGATGGGTATTAAAGGGTGTGCATTATTGTGAATAAATCATGGGAATGAGGTGTCATTAGGAACAATGCCAATCAGTTTTGATCAGCATTTACACATCTTTCCCATGATTTATTCACAATAATGTACAACCTTGAGTGCTTAAGTGCTTTTATAAAACAGTTACAAATACACTATAACAATAAAAAAGATTTTATTCATAAATGCGTTTATTAAATTAGATTACATACTGTATGTTCCGATATCTAATCTACTCCATTTTTTTTTAAAACAAACAGTGACCCTGAGTAACAGGATTCCAGGCTCTCCAACGATTAAAAACAACAATCTAGTAGCCAAATAACAGAACGCAGTTTATAAAAATCATCTGGAAAATAATGTATTGCTTGCCATGCATTGATACGAATGTGAAGATGGACAAACAAATTTTCACAGCTGGAAAAATGGCTTAGCCAATCAGATTTAAGGACTGGAACTACCTGGTTTATAAACTGGTTTTCCAAACCTAATGAATTTATTATTACAGTAAATGTGCAACAGGAGTGCCTACTTTGCATAATCTTCTTGAACCCCATTTAACTACAGGGAATAAAAAAACTAAAAATTAAAAACAAAAAAACATGTTTACTATGCTGATAGTGAAAGTTGGTAATTACATAATGTATTTCTCACTGCTATTTTATTTTTCAGGAAATACATATTATAGACAGGTTGTAAATTAGTTTTGAGGACACTTAAGGGAAGCAGGATCTTTTAACATGGGCCATATATTCATTCATTCATTCATTATCTTCTGCTTTATCCTCTATTAGGGTTGCGGGGGGTTCCCCATGCCCATCCAGGGGAGAACGTTTTGGGCGCTGGGCAGATACAATCTATCACTGGGCACACACTCAAACACACTCTATATGGGGCAATTTGGAGAACTCAATTAAGGAAACTGTGGGAGGAAACCAGAGAACCCGGAGGAAACCCACGCAGACCTGGGGAGAACATGGAAACTCCACCCAGATGGGGATTCGAACTGGGAATCCCTAGTGCCGAGAGGCGAATGTGCTAGCCATTAAGCCACCGTGCTGCCTTGGGCCATATATTTTCATTCTAATGATTTCATTCTACTGGAGAAGTTACTCTGACTTCTTGAAAAAGTCACTTCAATACCCAGAATAACAAAAAAAAGCTTAACCATTTACTTTTTTCTAATGGTTGAGGTTTGAATGTATAATGTTTGATTTAAATCTATATAAAGCTGTTGCCAAATATATAATGTGCACTTACCAAACATTCAATCACTTGCTTTTTGATCAACAGCATTACATTTACTTACAGTCATTTGGCAGACACTTATTTTCAAAGCAATTTGTTTACAGGTGAGAGAACACAAGGCAGTAGATAAGAAGGAACCAGCTGATCTACATTATCAGTCACGATTATTAACTAATTATTGATCTGTTTTTTAATGTTTAGATTTTCCATACTGTTTTTTTCTTTTTGTGCTTCCATGTGTTTTAAGTTGTTGCTTGAAGATGCTGAATGTCTCAACATTACGGACAGAGTTGGAAACATCATTCTACAATTTAGCGGTGGTGAAACACTTATGGAGTGAGAATTGGCCCCATGTTGAGGTTGAAGCACTAGGTGACATTCATCACTACAGCGTGGTAAACGAATCAGGTTGTATCTCTGGAACATAGAGTTATGGTGGGAGGAAGCAGATCCAGAGAGTCCTGGAGTAACATGAATTGGTTGGTTGAACAAGTTGGGCTGCCGAGTGTTGGATCAGCTGTAGAGGCCTGAGTGTGCAAGTTGAGAGGCTGGCAAGCAATCCTTTACTGTAGTCAGGTTGGGAGAGGATGAGGGCTTAGATAAGAATTTCAGCAGCACATTTAGGCAAAAAAAGATCTGAACTTCCTGATATTATACTGAATAAATCGGCAGGTATTGGTAAGTTTAAGTAAGTTCAAGTAGTTTATTTAGAGAGCGCTTTTTTACAACAGTACATTCTCACAAAGCAGCTTTGCATTATTGTAAGACTTTAAACCCCCAAAGAGCAAGACGAAGTGACAGTGACAAGAAAAACTAACCCCCTGTTATGTTATTTTAAGAAAGAAACTTAGTACCAAGACTCAGTGGGGTTCATTCTCTTGCATTAACAATGCAAGGCAGCAGTGTACAGATTGCCTAGTGATCAGGTTTTCAGCAATTGGAAAAACTCTAACAATTGGAAAGTTATATGAGTCCATTGAGGGCGTCCTGCAGGACTATCAATCCAATAAAAATCCAGGTTCCTTCTAGTAATTGTTGTAGCCGCAATGCTTCAGCAGAACCATGGATGAAGAACTGATTACACCTCCAGCAAATAAGCAACACCTTAAAAGAAAGAGACAGGAAAAGCAGTTGGAGCTAATAAAGCACAGCATTTAATTAATAACCAGAGTTTGATTGACACAGTGCAGCATGTGACTCCAGCATAACTGACTACAGCAGCAGAACTAAAAGGGGCAGATACTGCAGAGTACATAGTTGAGAGGGCTCTATGTAACAGCATCATTTCAGTGCTACACCTTCTACTAATGATCAATACAATATTCTATCCCAGGACACCAACCCAACACGCCAAGCCTGAGATCTACACCTTTATCTACAAGGACTCAATTAAACTGGAAAATCAAAAAATCAATTTTAACAACCCGATCAGATAATTTAAGCATGAAACCAAGATTCAGGACATTAAGGAGAAGGAGCTTCTGTGCTTTGATTAGATTTTAATCACAAACAATAACATTTCTGTGACTCCTCACCATTAATCTTCCACCCTCAACCCTATAATATTGGGTGACAATATTTACATATGTACATTAAAAAAAAAAATAAATAAAATAAAAAAAATAATATATATATATATATATATATATATATATATATATATATATATATATATATATATATATATATATATATATAAATTAAAGTGACATAGTGTAAAGCAGGAGTGTGGGAGTTTTTAACTGTTCATTTTGTTTAGTAGCCTGATGGCTTGTGGGTAAAAACTGTGGGAAGAAAACTAGAGAACCCGGAGGAGACCCAAGTATGATCAGATAATTTTGTATCCTAAAAGTGTTCTAAAACAAAAAAGAGACCTCTTAAATATGTAAAGTACTATCTAACCTGGGCGGCACGGTGGCTTAGTGGTTAGCACATTCGCCTCTCAGCGCTAGGGATTCCCGGTTCGAATCCCCATCTGGGTGGAGTTTCCATGTTCTCCCCGTGTCTGCGTGGGTTTCCTCCGGGTTCTCCGGTTTCCTCCCACAGTCCAAAAACATGGATCAAGTTAATTGAATTCTCAAAATTGCCCAATTTAGAGTGTGTCTGTGTGAGTGAGTGTGTGCCCAGCGATGGATTGGCGCCCCCCCCCCCCCCCCCCCCCCCCCCCCCCCCCCCCCCCCCCCCCCCCCCCCCCCCCCCCCCCCCCCCCCCCCCCCCCCCCCCCCCCCCCCCCCCCCCCCCCAATAATGAATGAATGAAACTATCTAACCTTTTATCTTTTGTAAATATACACAGCCGAACAGACCTGAACTCACTGCTCCCCATCACCTTAAACCACACAACCATCCCCATACATATAGTCTGGAGCACTCAGTTCAGCCACTGCTGCCTTGAACACATTACTGTGCCAATATAAATCAGCGGCTGGTTGCATCTAACATGAGTAATGAAAACAGCCATGACAGATTAAAACATTCTCTCTCTCCTCTCCCTTTCTCTCTTCTCTCTCTCTTTCTCTCTCTCTTCTCTCTCTCTCTCTCTCTCTCTCTCTCTCTCTCTCTCTTTCTTACTCACATAAAACCAGACACACACACATACGCACAGACTACTTTACAGTTCTTGCCAGCGCTCCACTCAGCCCACAACACAAATGGCATACACTCTATAATAATGACAAAAAAGCCCTGGCTATTAAAGGCAGAACATCAAACAAGAGAGCAATAAGGCAGCCAAACAGTCTGTTCAAGCCTGCAGAGCTGAGAGCCAGCGAAAAGCTCTCAGAAGCCACATGGCTTTATTGTTTTGCTTATTCCATATTGCTGAGCGGCTATGGAAACATAGAATAGAATCTGAAATGCTGAGGTGGTTGTGAACATACCACGTGTGTGTCTTACGATGCTGTCGAAATTAGAAAGAAAAGAAGTTGAAGAGTCTTCAACCAGACACATAATTGGATAGTTAAAATTATAAAAATATGTTCATATATATAAATAACATAAAATTATGTAGTTACTAAATGTCTGTGGCTTTACAGTACTGTATTCCCCACACTCTAGCTTGTGATTGGTCTCTCCCCCGGCGGCATGTTGATCAGTTGTTCCCATTTTTAAAGGGCGCACACTTCGTTAGGTGAAGTCTCGACAGGTGCATTATTAACATAATCAAGTCCATTATTGATGGCTCCGCCTCCTCCCCCAGCACCATGGCGCTTCTGCCACAGAATAGATGGATCTATTCTGCCCCATCAGTAGATTCGGGATCCCCGGGTCTAGAATCTGCTCATGGAATAGTGTGGCAGGAGGGTCATGAAGCCGTAGTTTGCCGAAAGTTCTGCTCCTGTGGCCTATAGAATACGCTTTCTTCACATCATGTGATATCACAGCTTTAAAGGTTGCACACGTCATCAGGTAGAGCATCATCAGGTGTGCTAATCTCCCTGATCAACATGACGGCTCCATCTATTCTCCCCACCAGCGCCATTTTGGGGTCAGCGCCCTCTAAGGTCACAGAATCCATTGGTCACAGAATTTGGTGTTCCATCTGTGTTTGGAGAAGCAGAGCCAGGGGGGAGCTTTTAAACATTATTGTTAGATTTTGTGTTGGTTTTGCAAAACAGATGTGTTTATTGGACATTTATTGGAATGCGGAACAAATTGCGACCTTACTGGTTCAGTACAGGACGCAACATTTATTTGGAGCTCTGTCCTGGGTGTGTCTGCTCAGCGTCTGAAACATTCTCCACTGGATGGGCATGGGGAAACCCCCCCGCGACCCTAGTAGAGGATAAAGTGGAAGATAATGGATGGATGGATGGATGGATTGATGGGATGATGAGTGAAGTAATGTAACTTAATAACTAGGTAATCAAATTTACTCAGGGTAATCAAACAGTTCATTTAGTTCAAGTTCAAGTTTAAGTTATTTATTTATATAACGCTTTTTACAACAATACATTGTCACAAAGCAGCTTTACAGAATGAAAAGCCTTTAAACCCACAAAAAGCAAACCGAAGCGACAGTGGCAAGAAAAAACTCCCTTTTATGTTTAAGGTCCTTTTATATTTAAGAAAGAAACCTTGGGAGGACCAAGACTCAGTGGGGGACTCATCCTCCTTGAGCGGCCAGGCAGCAACAACAATGTAGGACAGACATGTACAGATATTTAACAAATGGAAAAACTCTAACAACTGGAAAACTACATTTGGGTCCATTAAGGGGCGTCCTGCAGGACCACCAGTCCAATTGATATTCAGGTTCCATCCAGTATTTGTCAGCAGAGCCATGGATGAAGATCTCCAGGAAGCCGGTCACACCTCAAAAGAAACAGACAAGGAAGGCAGTTAGAGCTAATAATAAAGCATGGCATTTAACTTCTGACAGGATTTTCTAATAAATAATTACATAAATTACAACTTGTGCAAAATGCTGCAGCTAGAGTTTTAACTAAAACCAAAAAGTTTAATCATATCAGTCCTGTGTTATCAAACTTGCACTGGCTACCAGTTAAGCTTTGTATTAAGTACAAAATTCTATTGATAACATATACAATTCTACATAATCAGGCTCCACAGTATCTGAGTGAGCTGATTCAATTGTACAAGCCAACACGTGAGCTCAGATCTCAAGGTGCTGGTCTACTCTTAGCTCCTAGAATAAATAAAATGACTGCTGGTGGAAGAGCGTTCTCCCACAAGGCTCCTCAACTTTGGAATAGCCTTCCAGTTACTGTTCGTGATTCCGAATCACTATTAATCTTTAAAAATAAATTAAAAACATTTATTTAATCTTGCGTTTAATTAATCCCCTGTAGATAAAGATTTAGATCTCAGGCTTGGCTGTGTTGGGGGGCAATCTGTGATCAGTGTATGCTGGCGTTTCACAGCTTCACCCACCTCATCATTAATGGGGGGATGTGGCGCTGAAATGATGCTGTTCCGGGGCGCCATCTCAACTATGTAGAGTCTGCACTATCTGCCTCTTTTAGTTCTGCTGCTCTAGTCAGTGAGTCACATGCCGTCTTTGTTTATGGTTTACCCAGGTGTTAGTCGCGTTTGTTTCGTTTCCCCTTTCTGTTGGTGTCCCTACACCATTTTTTTTAATAATAAACTCGTTTTGTTTTTATCCCAGTGTCTCGAATTCTCCATCCGCGCTCAACCACGGTACAGCACTGCCAGGTTGTATCCGTGGGAGTGTTTTACCTGACGGACTGGCGTACGCATTTTTCCCCGCGTAGTCGGTTCCCAGGAAACGCTCACTATGCGCAAGCGGCGTACGCATTCCCTCCTGCGTAGCCGATCTCCTGGGGAAGAACGAGCGACTGCTAACAAATACATCTATTTTTGTGTAGCTTAAAAAGTATGTGTACAATCATTTCTGTTTCTGTGATCTCCGCAATACATCTATTTTTGTGTATCTTAAAAATGCAAGCGTACAATCAACGATGTTTCAGAAAGTCAATGCGTTTATTTAACTTTGAGACTAATACTGCTTTGGCAGACAGGAATTTCATTGCAGTAGTGATTCATTTAGAAATGTAATTCTTCATAACCTTTCTAAATTAATGCGCACAAAGCATTATAAACTGTCTGCTGCTTGGCCATTCTGCTGCACATGCTGCACAATTTAATAAAATGTACAAAGAAATACATTTTGTGTCTTAAGTAGTATTTAATTTAGTAACATTGTAATTCACTTTAACTATGCTTTGTGTCATTAATTATAGGAAGACTGAATACTTGCTCGAAGCCCCGGCCTCAGGCCCCAACCGAGAACTTTTATTTTAAATCATAGCTGTCAGCTCCGAGCATCACTGACTGACCTCAGTAATGGGTTTTTAGTCTAAAAAGATGCAAATTCCCATAGTCATGATCCAAACTGAGCGCCAGACCTTGCCAGAAAAGTCTCATTGCAGCACTTAAAAAAAAAAATCACAAACACTGGACTTACATTTTGAAAAGATTAACTTGGAAATTGCAGCATACAGAAAGGAAAAAGGGCTTACCTAGAGGACTTTCCTCTATATGAGCCTACTCCGTTACACCATTGAATGTCTTAATTACAGATCTATTACTCAAACACTGCAGGTCTGTGGATGAAAACAGATGGCTTTTGGATGTGGTTGAAAGAAAGAAATTTAAATTTCATAGGTTAGGCTTTCTAATGTTCGTTTATGCACGAGCATGTGTGTGTGCACACGTGCTCATATGGGCATTGGTACAGTACATATAAATGGGAAAGGGCATGAAAGAAATTCCCACAAAAATGGTTGCTATGGTTTCTGTTTGGCGCTTGGATCAGATTCCTGACCATAGCAGAGCCATTTGGGTCATAAACCACAGAGGGTACTAATGGAAACAGCATGGCTGTCCTGGCACTGACTTTCCTTCTGTGTGTGTGTGTGTGTGTGTGTGTGTGTGTGTATGTGTGTGTGTGTGTGAGAGAGAGAGAGAGAGAGAGAGAAGAAAGAAATCGAGCGATAGGAGAAAAGTTTAATAAAGTCTTTTTATGTGTTTCTGCGCTCTATTTGCAAGAAAAAAAGAAGTATGTGAACCAATTTAATTGGCTTATTAAACTGTGCTTTTATCTTTGGCCAAGTTATAAGAAAATACTAGATTAATTATAAAAAAAAACACGTGGGCAAACAATTTATTTACTACTACTTTTAAAAAGTTTAAAATAATCACGTTTGTGCCTATTTACAGTCAAAAATTGACTGCATATTAAGGTATGGTGTCGCAGTGTTCAGTACTTTCACCTTAAAGTGAGACGTTCCTCAGTTCAGTTTTTGTGCAAGGCAGCCAAGGTCCATTCTGCATTCAGGGTTGCATGTCCTCCCTGTGGCTAAGTGATTTTCCTCTGGGAGAATTAGTTTTCTCCCCCGCCAACAATATGCCTGTAGGTAAACTGGCAAGACAAATAGTCCCAGCTGTAAATCTGTTCATAAAAAGTACTATAAAGTACATACCAACAAACAACCAGAGTTGGAAAATAATCCATTCTAATCCTAAACTTGTTTGACCTACTTCATGCAACTTTATATTTAGAGCCACCAGGATATAAGGGGTAAATAAAGATAAATAAAGAAAAACAAAGAACTATAAATTTAGTGGTTTTGTCCTTTTTTATTTTTTGTTTCAAATTTTTATTAGAATGTTAAAGTTTTAAAGATTTATTTTCAAAAGTCACATCCATCCATTCATCCATGCATTATCTTCCTCTTTATCCTCTACTAGGTTCGCGGGGGTTCCCCATGCCCATCCAGGGGAGAAACTTTCGGGCACTGAGCAGATACGCCCAGGACAGGGCGCCAATCTATTGCTGGGCACTCACTCACACAGACACACACAAACACTCTATATGGGGCAATTTGAAGCATTCATTTTACTTGGGTGTATCTTCTTGATGATAATGATGAAGAAATGAATGAATGAATTATTTTTTCTCTTGGGGTGTTCTGCCTTATGTGATTGAGTCAACCACCATGACCATGCTATTAACCATCCATCCATTATCTTCCACTTCATCCTATATTAGGGTCGCGGTGGGGTTCCCCATGCCAATCCAGGGGAGAAACTTTCGGGCGCTGAGCAGATACACCCAGGACAGGGCGCCAGTCTATCGCTGGGCACACACTCACACACACATACACTCTATATGGGGTAATTTGGAGAATTCAAAAAGACTTGATCCATGTTTTTGGACTGTGGGAGAAAACCGGAGAACCCTGAGGAAACCCATGTGGACACGGGGAAAACATGGAAACTCCACATAGGTGGGGATTCGAACCCGGGAATCCCTAGTGCTGAGAGGTGAACGTGCTAACCACTAAACCACCGGCACGGCCCCCATGCCATAATGTATATTTTATTTGTGGATACAGATCCTGGTCACATTGTTTACTTTTGTATTAAAAAAGAGATGGTCCCTGGTATAAATCTGGACCTCAACCAATGGTAAAATAAGACCCTGGGTAAAAAATATCACAGTGCCCATTTTAGAAAGCGGCTTATTTTAGAACCTTTTTTATTATTATTTTCCCATGGCAGTGTGACTGGCTACCAAACTTTTATAATGAAAAGCATAAACAAATGTCATAAACGAATTTTGCCTACAGGAAAACCTCCCAGATTGGGTCTGGTCCCTCTTTATTGCATCCCGCGCCTCGCTTTTCACTCTCAAACTCTATAAATAAGTTTTTCTATATATTTAGTTATCTGTTCTGTTTATTTTTATTTTTTTATATTGAAGTTACTTGTAAACTTGTGAGTTGACTCTTTGTCAATGCAATTATTTTTGCTAAATTAGGCCTTTTCGAAAGCTACCAGCTGTGTATGTTAGTATACTTATCTGTGAGAGAATGATGGAAAGAAAGCAAAAGTTACTGGCCTTAATTACTGTACAACCTTAGGTTTTAGTGTTTTTATTGGCTCCTTGAGTTATTGGTCTCAATTAAAGTACAGCAAATGTGTGTGTGTGTGTGTGTGTGTGTGTGTGTGAAATGTACCTAAACTTAATTGGTTCCCCTGGGTCGCCGCTGTTTGACACTGCTAAGTCAAGACCCCGGTTGAATGCTTATTGAGTTGAAGGGGCATATGGTAAGAATTAACACTCATTCTTTTAATTCTATGGCTTGAGTTGACAATTACTGTTAAACCGTACTGGCAAAAACCTTAACTGTGGTTGCTGCAAAAACCTATGCTTTTGGTGGTCATGTGACTGACGTTTCAAAGCAGTATAGTAAACTTTGTTTGACATGTTTTAATTATGTTAAACTCTATTGTAGGCTGCTCACGTACCGACAGTCACATGTAAACTTGGCCTATGTTTTAAACTCCATTTTAGTTTTTTGAGGTGGAAATAGAACCCATAGTTCTCTTTTGGATAAAAGTGTCTGCTAAATGTAAAATGTATTTCCATCCATCCATTATCTTCCACTTTATCCTATATTAGGGTTGCGGAGGGGTTCCCCATGCCCATCCAGGGGAGAAAGTTTCAGGCGCTGTGCAGATACACCCAGGACAGTGCGCCAATCCATCGCTGGGCACACACTCACTCACACACACACACACACTCTATATGGGGAAATTTGGAGAACTCACTTGACCTTGATCCATGTTTTTGTACAGTTGGAGGAAACCGGAGAACCCGGAGGAAACCCACACGGACACTGAAAATGGAAAATGGAAACTCCACACAGATTGGGATTCGAACCGGGAATCCCCAGCGCTTAAAGAATCTGTAAGATTTTGATGTTTTATTTCTCCACAATTAAAACCAAGCATGTTGGGATGAAACTGAATTTTTTCATATTGCAAATCATTAGAAAAGGGTAGCTCAATGGTTAAAGTGTTGATCTGAAGATTGTGGGATCAAATCCCTGGTCTGCTAATTTTTTTTAATGTAAATGTTTACTTTAAAACCAGACCAGATTATGTCACAGAAAACCAGTTTATTAAAATCTTGCTTTCAATAAACAAATTTATGAATCAAACAGTGATTTTCATCATAGTGTTTGTAACTGTTTTATAAAAGCATTGAGGCATTATTGTGAATCTTCTGTGATTTATTCACAATAACGCACACTTTCTTGTTCCTTATTGCTTTATTGCTTCGGGGAAAGTAATCTTCCAACTGCTATGGTTAAAACCATAAAAATAGAGAAATATTTGACCAAAGAAAGGTATTCAACCAGGGCTGCATGCTGGCTCAGTGGTTATCACGCTTAACTCTCAGCGCTAGGGATTCCTGTTTCGAATCCCAATCTGGGTGGAGTTTCTTCCGGGTTCTCCGGTTTCCTTCCACAGTCCAAAAACATGGATCAAGGTCAATTGCATTCTCCAAATTGCCCCATATAGAGTGTGTATGTGTGTGTGTCCAGCGATAGATTGGTGCCCTGTCCTGGGTGTCTGCCCTGCACCCGAAGCGTTCTCCCCTGGATGGGCATGGGGAACCCTCCCGCAACCCTAGACCCTAAAGCTGAAGATGGATGGATGGATGGTATTTGACCAGATTAAGAACCGAAAATATAAAAACAGATGTTTTGTGTTACTCAATGAAATGTATAGTAGGTGAGAAAAAGATATGCCAATGTGTACAACATGTTCAAGGATAACACTAGTGCTAAACTTTATCATGACCCACTTTGTTAAAGAAACTTGCTAATTGTCTGTTGTGGTGGATGTCAACACAACTCTGCCTTCTGTCCTACCGACAAACATTTACCTGAATTATGTTGTGAAATGTAAATGTAAATGTAAAATGAAGACATAATTTAGTAACTTCAGCTCAAGGTTTAAATTTTATTTTATTGATTGATTTGGAAATTCTCAGAAATTGTCAAAAAGTTAAGCTTTCCTGACATTTAAAGGGCAAAAATGGTTCTTGAAGGGGGTAAAAAACTGCAGACATGGGGTTTCTTCTTCATTTGAGTATGCTACACTACAGCTTGCATTCTTGGAGGTCTTTACGATATGTGTGCCAGTAAACACCTATCATATGGATTGCATGGGTCAGATGAGAGAGGAATTCCCCTGAAGCCAAATAACTTTGAGTCAGGGTTCAGCTAGCGAATATAAGAGTGAAGCACTGTCAGTAGGGGGGTCCCCCCATACATACTAGCAGCTCTACTGATGCATACTCTCCTGCCCCTATATTCTTTACAAAATTGCCCCTTTTAGATCTTTACTTCTGTCCCCGCCTTTTGTCTGCACAGAGGTGTTACATGTGTAGTTTCACTTGTCAAATCTCCATTAATTATTGTTATACAGAGTAACATCTTTTTTCAAGCCTGGGACCATTTTCCATTTAGCACCACATTAATAATAAAGACAAAACTAATACTCAAAACTGATCCAGTACAAAGCAATAAAGCAAAAACCAGCAACCAAAAACTATATTATCATTATAATAATACTAAAAAGACCCCTACGGGATCAAGTAAACTTACCTTTAAAAAAATGATTAAATAATAAATAAATTAACGTTTTCCTTTTTTTCATCTGTTTACGTCACTGAATTGAATTCAGATAATTATATTACTTCGATTATCAACAAGGCATGGTTTATTAATGAATATGTCAGAGTTTTTTTTAAGATTATTTGCATGATATCACAAAGAATACAGTTATAAATATGTCTGTGATGCCAATGTGAAGTGGTTTGAACATAGCTAATTATGAAGATAACACCAGAGGAATCATTTTTTAAGGAAGACTTTTTTTGTTTCTTAATATTTGCATTTATTAAATCAGGAACTGGCTATCTGGCTATACTAATCTTTCTCCAATTATTGCAAAAAGGCACACATCACAAATAAATATGATTTGTAGAAGTGTTTTGGTTTCATTAAATCATTTTTGTTAGGCCTGATCTTCCCAAGACGACTCAAGTCCTGAATGATTTTTTTACAACACACTGAGTGCCCAGATTTGCTAAAGTGCCCGGGCATCGAATACACATTAAACAATTCTACACTGTCTGCCAGCATCAAGGACAATTGTACACTGTCTGCCACTTTGGAGGACAATGTTAGACTGTCTGCCAGTGTTGAGCACAACTCTTATAGCCTGCACCAAGAACGTGCTCTGTTGTTCAGCCTGAAATCTAGACGCTATTTTTCTCGTAATCTGCACAATGTTGGGTGTTTTGCTGAATGCATAAAGTGTGGTGACTTGTTTTCAGAAGATCTGCACAACAGAGCACCTAAGTCACCTGCTCATAGAACATTATCTTGGTAGCTCAGTATTTAAGGTGTTGGGCTATCAATCAGGGGTTCAATTCCCAGGCCCACTGAATTTACCAATGTGGGTGCTTGAGCAAGACCCTTAACACTCATTGTTCCAGGGGGATCAACCCTGTGTTCTAACCCCAACAAACAAATTTTATTTACTTGTGCCTCACTTTGGATAAAGTCGTCTGCTAAAAAAAATGACCTCATAGTTTGATACCACAAGGCACTTCAGTAATGGCCTGTAACTTGGACACCTCTACCTTAATAAGCAAGGCTCACTGGAGATGGCCTGCATTAGAAATACACTTTAAAGCATTTGTGGACTAGGAAAATACATATAATATATACTGTAGATCTTTATCTTCAAGTTTACATGTATTTTCACTCCCAACGCCACATTTGTATTAAATTAAGCATGTCCATAAAGGCATGAGTGGATTTTTGGTGTGAAAGACTACAGAACCCTGATTTCATCCACATTAAATAGCTTTGGATTAACGAGAATGGAGATTGTGGACCAGGCCCTCTTGTTTAACATCAGTGTGACCTTACAAATTCCACAGGTCCATTCAGGAAAAAAAGCCTTCCCGGAAGCATAAAAGCAGTTATAGCTGCAAAGTAGGACCAACTTATTTTGGGCTGTTATCAAAGCTAATATAAGTGTGATGCATAGGTGTCTTTGTCAAGAATCATTTTCCTTATGTATTGTATAGCCTCATTGACCTGCATTGAGGACAGTTACTTGCTTATAGGCTGTAAAATTAAGTGTTTTGCTGATGCCATTACCATAGATATCAAGTCCCTTGATAAATGTAGGAAGAAAGATGTTTGCCGTTGGCCAGCACCAAGAACACTGCTAATGGCTCACCAATGATAGTGCTCTGCTCAGAGCCCTTTCTGATCTGCTGACAGGGTGTACAAAGACAGCAGACCTATGATGGAGCAGTGGCAGGTCATTAGGGCCTTCAAAACTTTCTCTGACTGCCTAAAAATATCTGAATCACAGATTGACATTAATTGTATTTTGTCCATGAATATTTATATATTAATTCGGAATGGCCTCTTCGCTTCCTTTTATAGCATTTCCCCGTTGCTGTGCTTCCAGGCGTATATATATATATATATATATATATATATATATATATATATATATATATATATATATATATATATTTATATATATAGTTATTTACGCATTGAACCAATCACATTTTAGCATCCATCATTGGTTGCCAGGTTTAAAATATTTCTGCCTAGTCCTTCAGAATGAATTTTGCGGGATGAATGGCATTAAATAAGTGACGATCATCCTATTTCAACTAATCAGATTTTGAGTCCTTTAAGACCTTATAGCAGGCTTAGGCACTGTATTTACTCTGATTAAAGAGTACTTTTGATGAGCAGAGATTTTAACGAATTAAAACTTATCATAGGAAAACAACGTGACTTTCAGCATTGGCGTCGATGGCGATTGAAATAAACTTCTTGATGGTTTTTAGTTAAATATTGGAGATGTTTATAAAAAAAGAAAAGACGGTTGGATTTTGTATACAATCATGATTTAATCCGGATCTTTTTACATTTTTTTTTCATTAAAACATGCGTGTTGACTGACCTGCCGTGTGCTTGCATTTCTGCAGCTCATGGTCGATCTCTGCAGCTTAAAAAGGGCTCACATTCATCAGGCGGATCTGCGCTAACCTAAAGTCCATTGCCGAAGGCTCCGCTTTCTCTCTCGACGCCGCTTAGCGTCTGCTACAACAGGTTATCCATCTGTGATGCAATGGCCCTTTATGCTTCATTTCTGCATAATAAAATGTTTTTATAGCCATAAAATAGTTATTGACAGGTGGATTAATTCAGACAGAGCATTAATGAAGGCCTAGATGTGAAATGTGTGGCCTGCCACTGATATAAATATTATACGGAAAGATTTTGAAAATCAAAAATACCAAACCTATAGGTCCTGTGTCTTGCCCTCAAGAGCTAAACCCAACAGGAATGACAACCTAGTGTATACTAATGCCCGATTATATTATGGTTTCTGGATATACTCTAAACAACTGTACAAATGTCATCAGAACAGACCACCTTGAGTCCTGTAAACCATCCACGACCTCATTCCCTAAGGCTTATAAACAATCCATTCACAGTAAAACTTCCAAAAGGGATTTAGCAGAGGTTTGCATGTCTGAACAAGACACGGCCCTTTTGATTTTCAGTTCTACTGTGTCAGCTAAAGACAGAAAGAAGTTGTTTTGAGGTAGCTCCAACCATTAGATATAGTGGCAACAATGTGGAGTAGAGCTGTATCTTTTCTATAAATCACAGTTGACACAATCGCCAAACAACAGCAACAACAATCGCTATAACAACATTGATAATTATTTAAGTTTATTATGTACATTATTTTAGATTTTATGAATGTGTTGTTTGTGAAATGACCTTCAGTGTTCCCACTTTAAAAATACCCTCAAGCAAGAAATGGGACAAAGTAGCAAAAAGCTGGTTGTATGGTCAGATAACTGTTGATTGCATAGTAATCTTTCTTTTGACATCTTTCATCTTTTGCAAATTTTCAGCCAAATAACAACATTGTTTTATTAAATATTTTAAAGATAAATGCATGGCTTTTGGTGATTTTATATTTTACAGTTAAATTTGTTAATGAATTAAGCGATGTCTATTAATTTCCTAATCACTTTGCTCATTTTGTGACTGATGTTGTAGAGAGATGCTGTCCTAATATTTTACCACATGTGAGGTTAGAAGGTGTCCAAATATGTTGTCCTTGGCCACACATAGCGCTGAATCTTCTCTAAATATTTTGGCTTTTCTTTTATTGGATTCAGGGTGGCACTGTAGCTTAGTGGTTAAGCACGTTCACCTCTCAGTACTAGGGATTCCCAGTTCGAATCCCAATCTGGGTGGAGTTTCCATGTTCTCCCTGTGTCCGCGTGAGTTTCCTCCGGTTTCGTCCCACAGTCCAAAAACATGGATCATGATCAATTGAATTCTCCAAATTGCCCCATAGAGTATAGAGTGTGCGATAGATTGACACCCTGTCCTGGGTGTATCTGCCCAGTGCCCGAAACGTTCTCCCCTGGATTGGCTTGGGGAACACCCCCGCAACCCTAATATAGGATAAAGCGGAAGATAATGGATGGATAGATGTATTAGACTCAAGGTTGTGTATTATTTTAAATAAATCACAAGAAGGAGGTGTAACAGTCCTCTGCAGCGCATCTTATAACACCTCTTTCACGTGATTTTTTTCATAATAATGCAAACCATCTCGTATATTATTCCTTTAATCTACACTTACACCT
Source organism: Corydoras maculifer (assembly GCA_019802435.1). Classification (NCBI taxonomy): domain Eukaryota; kingdom Metazoa; phylum Chordata; class Actinopteri; order Siluriformes; family Callichthyidae; genus Corydoras; species Corydoras maculifer. The sequence goes on along the minus strand of JAFMOD010000047.1, from coordinate 811,783 downwards.
AATTGTTTGCAATATGTTGTTCAGGACGAAAAACATAGGTGGTAATGCCGTTTTGGTTTGATAATGGGTGGTGCTTAGTCTGAACAGTTTTTAAACCACTGATCTACATTAAAGTTTGTGTTTACAGACTTGAGGAGATTTAAATTCCTTCAATAACTATTTAGAAACGTAAAGAAACTAACAGTCCATTAAGGACTTTACCTTAAATGCTAAGCCAAATTATATATACCATAAAAAAAAAACAGCCTGGCCAAAAATAAGGTCATCTGGATTTATCGTCAATCTGAGTTTGAAGCAGTTGGTCAGGTTGGGTTTTAACAGCATTATGTAGCCTAAGACTGAGCTTAGATGATCGGAATATACCAAACCACCAGGTTATTCTCCATCCATCCATCCATCCATCTATTATCTTCTGCTTTATCCTATATTAGGGTTGCGGGGGGGATTTCCCATGCCCATCCAGGGGAGAACGTTTCGGGCGCTGGGCAGATATACACCCAGGACAGGGCACCAATCTATCGCTGGGCACACGCTCACTTACACCGACACATACACACTCTATATGGGGCAATTTGGAGAACTTGACTTGATCCATGTTTTTGGACTGTGGGAGGAAACCGGAGAACCCGGAGGAAACCCACTCAGACACTAGGAGAACATGGAAACTCCACCCAGATGGGGATTCGAACCGGGAATCCCTAGTGCTGAGAGGCGAACGTGCTAACCACTAAGCCACCGTACCGCCCACCAGGTTATTCTGTTGATCGATTTTTTTTCTTCATGGCATATTCCAAGGTAAACAGGCCTGGATTCATCAGGTTTAAATTCTAAAAAAGTGGTTTAGGGAGCATGTGACATGTTTCTCACACATAGCTCAGCCACCATGGAGTCCAGGTCTTAACTCTATTGAAAACTTTTGAGATGTACTGAAGAAGCCTTTGCACAGTGATCCAAATCTATCATCATTAAACAAAATCTAGGGACACATTTGGATATCTGGACGAAACAAAAAAACGAAACAAAACTGTACAGAAAGAAATGTTGTGACATTGCAAAAGCATTATCACAGTGAATCAGTGTGACAATCAATGGTTTAACAAAAAAACAGTGTATATACCGGTGTGTGACCAGGCCGTGTATATACAGTATGTGGACACAGAACCCAGATGGCATTAAAATTTTAGACCCTAAAATGTTGCCCATTTTACTAGCCCATAAGGAATTGTGCCCCAAAGCCTCCATTACCGTTGTCTACAGAGACCAGTTCAGCCACAACCATTAACATCCACTTTGTGAAAATCTGTACTAACGTTTGGTCTGTCTCTATTATTACCTGCCTCTCATTAGTCTCCACATCAAATCACTTTCTATCTAGCTCTTTTTTGCTGTCTCTATCTCACTCTGTCTTTATGGATGTGTGTGTGGGTCTGTGTGTGTTGTACACGTGTACACACCCACCCACACACTTACAGAGTGGCCTTTGTGGTATAAGTTTATAGGGCTTTGGGAGGGTCTGTACTGTTTGTTCTCATAAAAACAGCTCAGCTGAAACGGAACAGCCAGGTCTGAAGGACAGAGGCACCAAGGAAACTTCGGGGACAAACAAAGAAAAATCAATAGCAGAAGTGGCAGTAGAGAAAAATCTCATATCCTTCTACACATAATAATATTATGAATTAATATTATCATTAAAATTATCATGGAAGTGTACTTCTATACTTCTGCAACACAAATAAATGATGTCATTTAAGAAGTTACATGTATTGATCTTATTTTTACAAAAATATATAAATAACAGAGTTAATTCTTAAATATGGGTGGCACGGTGGCTTATTGGTTAGCACATTGGGCTCTCAGAGCTGGGAATCCCAATCTGGGTGGATTTTCCATGTTCTCCTCGTGTTTGTTTGGGTTCTCCGGTTTTCTTCACAGTCTAAAACATGGATTTAAGGTAAATTGACTGCTCTAAATTGCCCCATATAGTGTGTATTTGTGTGTGTGTTTGTGTCTGTGTGAGTGAGTGTGCCCAGCAAAAGATCTGGCCGGGAGTATCTTCCCGGCACCTGAAACTTTCTTCCCGGATTGGCATGGGGAACCCAATCCCCCTCCCCCCCGACCATAATAGAGGATTAAGAGGAAGATAATGAATGAATGAGTGAATGATTTTTAGTAGTTGTGTGTTTTTTACTGTTTACTCTTACATAACAAAAAGATAAATGTTAAAAAAAACACACCAATTAGAGACCCATAATTAGCCATTTGTTTAACTAGTCACACAGTTTTACACTCTACAAACAAACTATTCTGCAATGTGTTTGTGTTTAGAGCCGTACAGTAAAGCCACTATGTTAAAGGTCCTGAGACATCAGATAACTGCACTGGAAGCAAGGGAGTCAGTTTATCTGACACAGCTGCTATCGCGATGTTCTAACTACAAGAGACATATTGACTGGTACATACTGTGTCTGTAAGAGCGTGAAAAGATTTCATAAGATATGTAGGCACATCCACCATGGTGTAAAAACTGTTTTGAAGGAACTTTGTTGAATAAATGTTCAACTAATGTGAAGGAAAGGAAAGTAAAAAAAAGCCCTGACTTATTTCTTTGGATTTGGGTCAAACATTTTTGACTTAAACACTGTAGACACCCCTCCCATTAAACTCAGTGGTAAAGTTAAAATTACATGAAAATAAATGGCTTTTTAAGGGTGTCACGGTGGCTTAGTGGTTAGCATGTTCTCCTCTCAGCGCTAGGGATTCCCAGTTTAAATCCCCATCTGGGTGAAGTTTCCATGTTCTCCCCGTGTCTGCGTGGGTTTCCTCCGGGTTCTCCGCTTTCTTCCCACAGTCCAAAATCATGGATCAAGGTCAATTGAGTTCTCCAAATTGCCCCATATAGAGTGTGTTTGTGTGTGTGGGATGTGTGTGTGTAAGAGTGTGTGCCCAGCGATGTGATGGCACCCTGTCCTGGGTGTGTCTGCTCGGTGCCCAAAACATTCTCCCCTGGATGGGCATGGGGAACCCCCCCCCCCCCCGCGACCCTAGTAGAGGATAAAGCGGAAGACAATGAATGGATGGATAAATAACTTTCTATATTTTTTCACATTTTTTTGGCAAGCAACTAAACACATTTTAAATGAGTGTATTTAGAAATGACAAAGGGTAAATCAGTTGCATTAAAAACATTTTAAAGCTCCAACCACTGTCCATTATAACAGGGAGGGTAGCTCAGTGGTTAGGGTGTTGGGAGCGGTAGCTCAGTGGTTAGGGTGTTGGGCTATCAATCTGAAGGTTGGCGGTTCAAATCCCAGGTCCACTGAAGTTACCAATGTGGGTCCTTGAGCAAGACCCTTAACCCTCATTGCTCCAGGGATGTTGTGTTTAACCCTGTGCTCACCTTGTAAGTCGCTTTGGATAAAAGCGTCCAATAAATGACCAAATGTAAATATAACAAAATGTGTTCACTATTGGGTTCAAACCATAGAATAAGGAGGCAGTGCCCATCCTAGCTACATCAGCCCCATGTCACTATAGGGGTGGCAGATCAGGTAATTGGAAACACCTGCTACTCATTAATTACATATACATTTGTTAATTTAGCAGACGCTTTTATCCAAACTAACATACAAGTGTCCCAACTTTATGGTTGGGGTCAGAACACAGGGACAGCACCCCTGAAGCAATAGGGGCTGAGGGCCCCTCATTGGTAACTCAGTGAATGGGACTTGAACCCTTAACCTTCAGATTGATAGCCCAACACCAAAGCTACCATATTCCTATTTGAGGGGTATGTATTTAATGTGTGTAATTATCTGTTTTTTGTGTGAATTCAGAAAACTAACCAACCAAACTGTGACATGTGTTTAAAAGTTATATTAAGAAGTGTTGCAAAAAAAGCCTAATTTTAAGTTTTCCTCACCTGTTTTCAGGGTGTTTTTCATCCATCCATCCATCCATTCATTATCTTTAGCTTTATCCTATATTAGGGTTGCGAGGGGTCCAAAATGCCCATCCAGGGGAGAACGTTTCGGGCACTGGGCAGATACACCAAGAACAGGGCACCAATCTTTTGCTGGGCACACATTCACTTACACAGACACGCACAAACACACACTCTATATGGGGCAATTTGGAGAACTCAATTGACTCTATCCATGTTTTTGCAAACCCACACGGACACGGGGAGAACATGGAAACTTCACCCAGATGGGATTCGAACCGCTGAGAGGAGAACATGCTAACTACTTAACCACTGTGCCCCTCGGGTGTTTTTCAGGTTCTCTTTCTCTTTCAACACTTGACAAATGTTGCTATTTGGTCATAAGGTTAGATGACAAACCTTCAACATCAGGACAACAACTGTCTGTGAATATTGCATGGCGCTCTACCATGGGACGTTGTCCAAATCGGGGAGAAAATAAATATTTCCAGCATTGGTTTTAGACCCCGTGCAATCCTCAAATAGACAAGCTTTTTAAGAAGATCAATTATGCACAATGTGTCTTGCTATTGAGCTGTATTCTAGTGTTAGTTTACAGAAAGAGAAAAAAACTCAAAACAAACTATTCCAGCTGTTTTTGACCACTGAGCTAAGTTGTGTTAGTAACTTGGCTCATGTAACTCATTGTTATAAGGCTCTAGGTGTTTTTTATTGGTAGGATTTTTGCCATTGACCTGACCTGTGGGGTTTAACCTATACAATAAACCAACACAATAAACACATTTCTGCAGTTTTTTAAAGGGTGCAATGTCAACCATTAAAGAGAATCTTAGGAATCTTACCAAATTAAGGCTTTCTTTATGGTACCATTATATTAAAAAGCTTTTATATTGATTTTAACACCATTTTGTTTAATGTGAAACATGTCTTTCATTGTGGTGATGAGAATTGAGTTCAAAGACTTCGGGCCAAACCAGCATTTTCACGAAAAAATTAGTCTCCAATTGTTTTGTCGAATAATGCTTATTAAAGTGCCAAGAAACCCAGATGGCTAAGATTTCTTGCGAGGGTGTCTCTATTGCCTTAAATGGCAAAGAACTAATCAGTACAGAAGTTAAAGTGGAAGGTGCACAACTCCTCAAGAGGATAAGTACGTAAACCATTGCAGTTTAAAATACAGGCCTTACAAGTCCTTAACCTCCTGCTTCCTAAATAGTATACACAGACATAGCAGTGCCATCTAAGTGCAACTTTCTTCAAGATGCTGCCTTAAAGTTAGAATTAACTAAAACTGTGACAAAAAAAGCACTGTTTCTATTTTAAATTATGAATTAGTTGAAACAATTTTTGGGGGTTAATTACATTTAAAGCAGATTATTGCATTTATTAGATTCCTTATAATGTGCTGGCAGGTAAAAGGTAAATGAGGCAAATAAATTCCCTGGGTTTCCTTGGCTGCTTTAAATTGCCCCTTTATAGTCTGTGTGTGTGAGAGAGAGAGTAAGCGTGCCCAGTGATAGATTGGTGCCCTGTCCTGGGTGTATCTGCCCAGCACTCAGAACGTTTTCCCCTGAATGGGCATGCGGAACCCTCTGTGTCTCTAATATGTGATTAATATATATATATATATATAGTAGGGCGGCACGGTGGCTTAGTGGTTAGCACATTCGCCTCTCAGCACTAGGGTGGAGTGTCCATGTTCTCCCCGTGTCTGCGTGGGTTTCCCACATTCCTCCCACAGTCCAAAAACATGGATCAAGTCAATTGAGTTCTCCAAATTGCCCCATATAGAGTGTGTTTGTGTGCGTGTCTGTGTTTGTGAGTGTGTGCCCAGTGATATATTGGCGCCCTGTCCTGGGTGTATCTGCCCAGCGCCCGAAACGTTCTCCCCTGGATGGTCATGGAGAACCCTAATATAGGATAAAGCGGGAGATAATGAATATATATATATATATATTCATTCATTCATTGTCTCCACTAAGCCACCGTGCCGCACTAGGTGAGTTTTTAGTCCTACAATTATAGACTGTAATCCAGCAATTGTCAACTGGTGGGTTAGACTTGTTCTTGTTCAGCCAATTGCCCTTCCCTTGAAATATTTGGTGTTGTTTGGCAAGATGATAGAATGCAAATATAACCCGATTTTGTGGATGTTGTGGATTTTAGTTTATTGAGGAAAGAAATGAAGGAAGAAAGGTTCTTAATTTTTATTTTCTTTTAATTGCTCTAAAATTCAGTTTACATTGTTGTTAATGTGTTTTTAAAGGCTATGTTTAAAAAAATAAATGTGTTTTTTGTATTCTATAAAAGTGGATTGCGACTTATTGACCACGAGAAATGTGGCTTCCAGATGGAGATCCTGCTGTAGTCCATCTGTTTTTCTACATACTTTGTTGGTCGGTTAAGTATATGATTCTATAAAGATTAGCACCTCCAGAGAGGTATTGGAGCATTAGGTTGGTGGGTGATTTGCAGTACTGCCACGATACAGCCTGGTGGTGTTTCAGTGTGTTATCATGTGTTGTGCTGGTATGAGTGGATCAGACCCTGCAGTGCTGCTGGACATAAAACACTACACCTATCAAAACACACAGGTTTCTGATCCTCTCGTACCATCATCAACCACCATAATAGTACCTGCTCTGTGGGTGGTCCTGGTCATTGGAGAACAGAGTAAAGGGGACTGTACAATCTGTACATTAGTGTTCTACACTGTTGTTGCTTCCCAGCCGATCAAGGAGGTTGAGTCTTGTCCTCCCAAGCTTTCTTCCTTAAAATAACAACATAACAGGGAGTTTTTTCTTGCCACTTTCGCTTCAGCTTGCTCTGTGGGGGGAGAAACAAAAGAAAGACGAAATGTTGTTGTAGATCTACAAAGTCCATATGGTAAATAGAGAAACATTGAGCTTTACGTAATAAAAATGTACAGATTTTCGTACAGAGCAGTTTATCCATCCATCCATTATCTTTCGCTTTATCCTATATTAGGGTAGCAGGGCGGTTCCTCATGCCCATCCAGGGGAGAACGTTTCGGGCACTGGGCAGATACACCCAGGACAGGGTGCCAATCTATTACTGGGCACACACTCACACAAACACACTCTATATAGGGGCAATTGGGAGAACTCAATTGACTTGATCCATGTTTTTGGACTGTGGGAGGAAACCGGAGAACCTGGAGGAAACCCACGTGGACACGGGGAGAACATGGAAACTTTACCCAGATTGGGATTCGAACCGGGAATCCCTAGCGCTGAGAGGCGAATGTGCTAACCACTAAGCCACCATGCGGCACAGAGCAGTTTAGTGTTTGCAATTCATTGTTGCATATTTCTTGGCTATGGAAGGAAACCAGAGCTTTCTAAGAAAATCTATTTAGATACAGAAAGAACATGCAAACTGCACAATAATGCCCTTGTTTTCACCAATTGGGAATTAAACCCAGGGTAGTCTTGCAGTGAAGAAAAAAAAGAGATTTACCTCTCCACGTTCTCCAGCGTTAGGGATTCCCAGTTTGAATCCCCATCTGGGTAGAGTTTCCATGTTCTCCTCGTGTCCGCATGGGTTTCCTCTAGGTTTCTTCCCACAGTCCAAAAACATGGATCTAGTCAATTAAGTTCTCTAAATTGCCCCATTTAGAGTATGTTTGTGTAAGTAAGTGTGTGCCCAGCGATAGGTTGGCACCCTGTCCTGGGTGTGTCTGCCCGGCGCCCGAGACGTTCTCCCCTAGATGGGCATGGGGAACCCCACCGCGACCCTAATGGAGGATAAAGCGGAAGATAATGAATTAATGAATTATCTGTTCTCCATTCATTTTTCATTCTGCATCAGTGAGTCTGTGCAAGAGAGTGTAAGATGAGGCTAAATTACAGCTTAAGTATATTCTCTAAAGATTAGCACCCCCAGAGAGGTATTGGGGTATTAGGTTGGTGGATGATTTGCAGTACTGCAACAATACAACCTGGTGGTAATTTAGTGTGTGTTGTCTTGTGTTTTGCTGGTATGAGTGGATCAGAGCCTGCAGTGCTGCTGGACAGAAAACAGTACACCTATCAAAACATACAGGTTTTTGATCCTCTTGTACCATCATCAACCACCATAATAATTCTGTGGGAGGTCCTGATCATCGGAGAACAGAGTAAAGGGGACTAACTAAATATTTAGAGAAACAAAAAAACGACTGAATGTTGATGTAGATGTACAAATCCATATGGTAAGTAGAGAAACAAAGAGCTATATTTACGTACAGATTTGCTATTTGGAACAGTGTTTGCAATTCATTGTTGCATATTTCTTGGCTATGGAAGGAAACCAGAAAACCTATTTGGATACAGAAAGAACATGCAAACTGCACAATAATACCCTTGTTTACACCAATTGGGAATTAAACTCAGAGTAGTCTTGCAGTGAAGTGAGAAAAAAGATTTACCTCTCCTAAATAGATTTCTGTAGGCAAACTAGATGTTGCAATGATTACAGTGTGATGAGTGTTTGTAGTGTTTGCAAACACTAATGACAAGCAGCACACAATCTCCCTTGCTAAGCATGAAAGCATTCCTCTTTTTCTTTCATTCTCTGTTCTCTGCTCATTTTTCGTTCTGCATCAGTGAGTCTGTGCAAGAGTGTGTAAGGTGAGGCTAAATTACAGGTTAAAGGCTGCAGGGCAGCGGCACTTAAACATCAGAGTAATCCCCCTCTTGATTCCAAACTCTGGGCTTTTTTTCTCTCTCTCGCTTACCCTCTGTCTCCCTATCTCTATCTGACATATACGTTCACTCTTTCAGCCAGGCCCTCCTTCCTTTGCAGCCCAAGATGAAGCGATAAGAAGAGACAATGCAGGCCTGTGTATCTGTGTGTGTCAGAAGGAGAGGAGTGATTTTAGAACGATCAGTTATCTTTATGGGATCGGGGCAGGAAATTCAGTTTAATGACACATGCCTGTGTCTGTTCTGTTGTTTGCTGAGTTATAAGAAAAGCACCACCTCTAGTTGTCAGGACAGGGCACAATAAAAACACAAAACCTCTCATGTACAGCACATACAGCTTAATGCTACATAATGACAGGCTCTGATCTTTTAAAATGACACGTGACCTTTAGACAAGGCATGTGTGAGACAGAGACTAATGTTTCCTTCCTAACAGATAGTTGGATGGCTGCCATTTGGCATTAAAGCATAGAATGGTGTCTTTATTTGCCCCAAAGTGACTTGCTGCCTCCTTTTTGTTCACATTTAATGGCAACAAGGACATAATGCTCGAGGACATACATGCGATGGCTCCAAGGACATGATGTTTCAATTTAGAGTATTAAACATAACACATGCACGCCTTTCGCCCTTTCAGTATTAATATTATCACATATGCAATGTTGAAGCTATGGACAGAAGGTGTGATAGCTCAGAGTTTAGGGTGTTGTGCCATTAATCTGAAGGTTGTGGGTTCAAATCCCAGGTCTTTTAAAGTTTCCAAGGTGACCCCAATCATCAGGTTGGGATGAAAGTGTCTGCTAAACAACCAAATGTAAATGTAATGGATGAGTGTATACAACCACCTGAATGTGAAAACACACCAAGATAAAATTCAAATTTGGTAAGTGGGCTTTTTGCTTTTTTGGAATTGATTTTAGTATAATTAGTTGCACACATTCATCATTGCATTACTTAGACAACCTTATGCAACATCATATATATTGATATCATATTTTCCATTTAGCGTTGCTTTTATTTGATTTTGCAAAAACACAGCTGGCTGACTGGATAACTGTATGAATGATATAACATGTCATTAATCCTGATATTTTTTACCACAGTGTGTTAGTCTGTATTATAACATAATCTCTGTACACTCTCAAAAATGACGTACCTCTACCAACTGTAGAGGAACAACCCAAGCTAATTTTATAAACTACTTGGGAATATAAATCTACATTCCTGGCCCATAAAAAGTTATACACGGTTTCCATGAGGTCCAATTATTTATCCCTAGGTGTAATTTTTTGCAGACTGTACATAACAAAATGCTCTTAAGGTAATGTAATGTTGTTGTGTTTAAAGTGTTTAGCTGACTGGACATCTATTTAGGCATGAAATTACCCAAAATGCAGCATCTAATAAATAACTGTAATAATACTACTAATAATAAGAATAATAAGCTATGAAAAGTAATAATTAATATATGGATATATATGGCACACTGGCTTAGTGGTCATCACGTTCGTCAGATTCAGGTTCGAAACTCAATCTGCGTGAAGTTTTCATGTCCTCCTCATATCTGTATGGGTAGTCTCCAGGTTCTTCGGTTTCATACAACAGTTCAAAAATATGGATTCAAGGTATATTGTCCCTATATAGTCTCTGTGTGTGTGTGTGTAAGTAAGTGTGTGCCCAGCGATGGATTGGCATCCTGTACTGGGTTTATTTGCCCAGTGCCCGAAACATTCTCCTCTGCATGGACATGGGGGACACCCTGCCACCTGCTAAACTCTTTTACATTAGTTGCAACTTTAATTTTCAGATTTAAGTTTTTAGGGGTGGGTGGCTTAGTGGTTAGCACTTTCGCCTCTCAGCGCTAGGGATTCCCGGTTCGAATCCCCATCTGGGTGGAGTTTCCATGTTCTCCCCGTGTCTTCATGGGTTTCATCCGGGTTCTCCGGTTTCCTCCCACAGTCCAAAAACATGGAATAAGTTAATTGAATTCTCAAAAAAAAATTGCCCCCTATAGAGTGTGTCTGTGTGAGTGAGTGTGTGCCCAACGATGGATTGGCGTCCTGTCCTGGGTCTATCTGCCCAGCGCCCGAGACGTTCTCCCCTGGATGGGCATGGGGAACCCCACCGCGACCCTAATAGAGGATAAGCGGAAGATGAATGAATGAATGAAAGTTTTTAGGGATCAAACAAGTGTATTATTTGCACATGTTTTTTTATGTGTGTCAGATAATATAAATCAATAACTAAATTACACAATAAAGCAGGCAAAACTAGGCCGGATGGTGGTAATTTATTTAAACCTATAGTGAATATGAAATAGATACGAATAGCATTTAATTCTTGGAAGAGGCAAAGGTCAACCGGTCAAGGATCTTTGAAAGGAAAATCAACCACAGCTAGACTTCTCTTCTTACAGCATCATTAATCACCACATTATCAATCTTCTTTCCCTATTCGTTCTTATTGTCTTCTAATTCTACCTTTTTACTGTCTCCCACTCTTTAAATTTTTGGTAAAACCACAACAAAGTGTGGACCAGAAAAAAATAAAAGTTTGATGTTTGTGTGTAGCTGAGATCAAAGCAAGTCCACTCTCCTCTTATTACCGCCATGTGGTTGAAAATACCCTCCACTGCAGCCAGGGCCATACAGGTGTCTTTTTGAGGGATGACATATAAGCACTAGTGCCACCACTATCACAGGATTCCAAAAAGATGTGAACAACACATGTTGCTTTGATACAATAGGATGGATAGTTTTTTTGATACATTGCAGTATGTAAATAAGCAGCTTTCTGCTCTGTGGCTAAATCTATATTTATAAAATGGTGGCTTAGTGGTTGGCATGTTCTCCTCTCAGCACTAGGGATTCCCGGTTTGAATCCCCATCTGGGTGGAGTTTCCATGTTCTCCCCTTGTCTCTGTGGGTTTCCTCCGGGTTCTCCGGTTTCCTCCCACAGTCCAAAAACATGGATCAAGTTAATTGAGTTCTCCAAATTGCCCCATATAGAGTATGTTTGTGTGCGTGTCATGGGATTATCTGCCCAGCACCTGAAACGTTCTCCCCTGGATGGGCATGGGGAACCCCCCCGCGACCCTAATATAGGATAAAGCGGAAGATAATGAATGAATGAATTAAATTTTTAGATTAATATTATAAAAAAAATAATAAATAAATAAAAACATAAGTTGTGGTAAAAGGACAAATTGTAGCAGGGTCTAACTACCAAATGATTACACAGAAGTTCTATAATATTTATTTTAGTCTACTAATATTGTTTTTTCATTACTGTAGCAGCTTTTAAATTAAATATTTAAATAATTAATTATTTGCAGTTTTGGACTTCTTTGTACATGAGTGTATGTATTATATACTTTATAAACTTTCACTAATCCTCTGAACATACGTAGCTCTCAGAGTTTCTCCTTCAATAACCCTGAAAGCAACTGGCTGAATTAAAATAATTCTCTTGGATAGGTGGGGTGATTAAGATAGAACTTGAGATAATAAAGAAAGTAAAATCGCTTGCTGTTTTTTTTTTTTTTTTTTTTTCTTCTGTGGGCTGAACCTCAGACAGTTATGAGAAAATCAATTTAACTTTAGGCCACGCATGACAGCAGCATCTGGCAACGTGAAACCGGAGACGGCACCAGGGGCCAGCTGCAAGGGCACATAAGCCTTTCATCTCAATGTGTGTGATCGTGTGTGTGTGTGTGTGTGTGTGTGTGTGTGTGTATAAAAGCAAGAGTGTGTGTAAGGTGGAGGCAGCAGATACAATGCAGAGAATGTTTGAGTTTATGAAAGCCTGTTTTTTACAGGCTGTGATCAAGAGCGCTAAATACACTATGTTATCAAAAGTGTGCAGTCCTTTAGGTGTTGTTTTTAGGTGGTGTTTTAGCTCTGTTGAAGTCATGGATATGTTCAGATTAGTGTTGTAGAGTTGTGCCAACCCATTTCAACCTTGTCTTTACTGTCTTTGTGCACATCCACAATGTAGTTTATGGTTTTGGATTCAAAAATTAAGTTGTCCTATAAAAGGAATTGCCCAAATCCTCCACAAAAAAAAGAGACTGTAATTAGGAAGCATAGAGTGAAAAAAACTAATTACAAAAATGGATTTATGAATTATGGATGGTTTCCAAAAAGTAACCCAAACTTAACATCAGTAAGTTATTGGGGAAAAAATGTAAAACACTGAAAAAAATGGGTCCTGGTAAAGCCCTTTCATGGAAAGTCAGTGATGATTAACGAGGACACTTACCCAGAGAAGCAATCAAGAGGCCATAGTTTATCCTGAAGGAAAGATTAACAGCTGAGATGGGAAAGGCTATGCAGAGGATAAGTTCTATGATGATATACAAGGCTCAACTTAATGAAAGTATGGTGAAAAAAACTAATCCAAGGTCCAATGTATCAGTCTTTACTGTGGTTGGATGATAAGAACACAAATTATTTGGGATATATGGTGTAAATCAACGGGGGGCACGTTGGTTAGCATGTTCGCCTCTCAGCGCTGGGGAATCCTGGTTCGAATCCCAATCTGGGTGGAGTTTTTCATGTTCTCCCCATGTCCATGTGGGTTTCCTTAAGGTTCTCCGGTTTTCTCCCACAGTCCAAAAACATGGATCAAGGTAAATTGAAAGCTCCGTATAGAATGTGTTTGTGTGTGAGTGTGAGTGTGAGTGTGTGCCCAGTCATTGATTGCCGCCCTGTCCTGGGTGTATCTGTTCTCCGCCCAAAACATTTTCCCTATATTGGCGTGGGAAACCTCCCCGTGACCATAGTGTAGGATTAAGTGAAAGATAATGGATGGATGGGTGTAAACCAACTATCAACTCAAGAAGACTGAGCCAAGGTTAGTTGCATCATGCTATAAGGTTGCTATGGACGCCAGCTCAAAAAAAGGATATTTTATTCTGTTACAGCCTACAGCAAAGACCACCTTACATTTAAACCCCTAGCAAGGTTTAGTTTAATTATATTTAATCATTTTGCACATACGTGGCATAATATTTTTACTCCATTTGTTGTTTCTTAAGCTACTGAATGTACAAGCATTCAAGGAATTACATTTAATTAAGCTGATTTTGGAAATATTGCCACACTGCTTAGCCTGCATGTTTTTTTAAGTGTTTATATGGTTTCCTTACTAATTTAAAGGTGTACAAAAAAGATTCAAATTTTAGCTTTCTGAGCTAAAATGTTTAAATATAGGACTCCTCCAAATTGACAAAGCTGTAAAGCACCAAAAATGGCTCATATATTTCACTTCACGTCACATATTCATATAGATGGATATGAACTGATGAAATATTTATAAAGAAAAAAGAGTGTTCTCCAATCTAACAAACTCAGACAATAACTAATTCACAGTATTATTAGCTATAGTAAAGTTTTCAACACTAACAGATTCAGTTTCATAAATACAGGTAATCAGAATTAGGACTAGGATTATGACTTTATTGGTAATTACCTGATGAATTTAGGTTTAGATACATTCACAAATTCAACTGAATAAGCTGTGTTCTCTGGGCTGGCAGAAACAGTATATTTCGACCATGATACGTCTTCAGTAATAACATGATCAAGGATGCTCACCAAGCTAACAGAGGTTGACTGTGACTAACATCCATCCATCCATCCATTATCTTCTGCTTTATGCTTTACTAGGGTCGCGGGGGGTTCCCCATGCCCATCCAGGGTAGAACGTTTAAGGCGTTGGGCAGATAAAACCATATTTGGGCAGATAAAACATATTTGACAAAATTAGAATAAAGATGTGAACCTCTCATTCAGTGTCAGTGTCTGACTTTATGAATGCTCATACGGATGGATGGAAAACATTCATATAGACCATTCATATAAACCTTCATATAGATTCATATGTTCCAATAGATTGTGAAAACCTTCCTCGAATGAATATTATAGCAGCAAAGAAGAAACAAACTTAGGTTGGAATGTCATATCATAAAAGTTGCGATAGGTGTGATATGTCATGTTTTGTCCATATAATGTATTATCAATTCATTTGTGTATATCCCATTATTATTATTCATTCATTCATTCATTCATTATCTCCCGCTTATCCTCTATTAGGGTCGCGGTGGGGTTCCCCATGCCCATCCAATCCAGGGGAGAACGTCTCGGGCGCTGGGCAGATACACCCAGGACAGGGCGCCAATCCATCGCTGGGCACATACTCACTCACTCACTGACACAGACACACTATATGGGGCAATTTTGAGAATTCAATTAACTTGATCCATGTTTTTGGACTGTGAGAGGAAACCGGAGAACCCGGAGGAAACCCACGCAGACACGGGGAGAACATGGAAACTCCACCCAGATGGGGATTCGAACCGGGAATCCCTAGCGCTGAGAGGCGAACGTGCTAACCACTAAGCCACTGTGCTGCCCCATTATTATTATTATTATTATTATTATTATTACCACCCCTATATTAGCTTCATCTGTTTGTTTGTGTGTCTGTGTATCTGGTAAAAAGTTTGCAAATGCTATTTCACCCACTTCCCATTATCCGAATAAGCTGAAACTTTGCAAAATTGTTCATCATCGATGTGTTGTACATGAATCAATGAAGAACACACCAATAAATTAACTAATTTGGTTTTTTTAAAAGGATTTTTTCTTATATTTTGCTTGTTCTATCTATACATACATGCTGCAATAGGTGTAGATACACTTGGTTACTTGGTGCAAGGCAGAAGAAGCAACTTGACATAAACAAGATTAGTGTGAGAAGCCCCCTGAACAGAAAACGAAAGATTAACAAAAACCCAATGTGGGTGGTGACACCAGTATAACAAGCTGTGTTAAGAACACACACAGGAAACCACTTCCCGTAGACCATACCATTCTTACTTTTTCTCTCTTCCTGCTTAAGCTAAGGCCAGCATTTTTTTTTGTTTGTCACAATGTCTGTTTTTTTGTTTGTCACAATGTCTGTGTTGTCCACTTTATCAAAAATGTAGGCTTGGTGTTTAGACTTGCACAGTGCTACAAAACTCTTTGATGTGACAGCATATGCGTTTGACACGGATTTGATTTTTTATTATTTTGTGCTCCATCAACCTGCAACTTAAGAACTGTATACTTGTGTCTGTGAGGGTTTGAGACTGAACCTGCTTTGCAAACTCCATTTTATCCATGTGCAATGCTATTTGTCAAGTCAGTTATCAAATATTATTTTACATTTAGTCATTTAGCAGATGCTTTTATTAAAAGCAACTTACAAATAAGAGAACAACACAGGTCAGTAGTTAAGGAATAAACAGCTAGACTGTAGTATGTATTCATGCATCTATCCATCCATTATTTCCTGCTTTATTACATTTCCATTTCAATTTAGTCATACAGCAGACTCTTTTATCCAAAGCGACTTACAAATGAGAACATTACAAGTCCGAAATTATGCAGAAAACCAACTACACTGTAAAATCATCAAACCTGATTGTTATTTGATGCTGCGCCAATTTTTTTTACAACAGGTACTTGTTAAAGAGATGCGTCTTCAGTACTTTCTTAAAACTACCTAGTGATTCTGCCTTACGGACAGAGTTGGGAAGATGGTTCCTTCATTTTGCAGTGGTGAACGCCATGGAGTGAGAATTAGCTCCTCTGTGGGGTGGAATCGGCAGGCGGATCCTTTACTAGGGTCCCCATGCCCATCCAGGGGAGAACGTTTCGAGCGCTGGGAAGATCCTTCCAAGACAGGGCACCAATCTATCACTGTGACACACTCACTCACACAGACACACACACACAAACACGCACTCTATATGGGGCAATTTAGGAGAATTTAATTGATCCTTGTTTTTAGACTGTGAGAAGAAACCAGAGTACCCGGGGGAACCCACAAGGACATGGGGAGAACATAGAAACTCCACCCAGATTGGGAATTGAACAGGAATCCCTAGCGCTGAGAGGTCTCTCTCTCTCTTTAAGGAGTATATAGATATATATATATATATATATATATATAGAGAGAGAGAGAGAGAGAGAGAGAGAGAGAGAGAGAGAGAAAGGGTCAAGATATTGTTCTGTGAAATTAATCTTAACAACTGACAGGATATGAAGAACATTTCACAGTCCTCAAAAATTATACAGCTCATCTAGAAAAGTGGAGGCCTTCATATAAGGAAAAGGGACCAACTGGAATTTATTACCCATGGTTTAGGGGTTAGTTGCGTACTCAATTACTGCATGTAACCTTTCCTCCATGTTTAATGTTTAAGGTTCATAGCAACTGTGTGGTAAGCCATTTTCCCTTCACTTCCCACATGTATTCCTTTGTCCTGCTCAATGAGATTAGTCACACCATGAAGACATATTGTTCAGTTGACAACTGGACAAGCTGCAGAGATGTCCTAAAAGTCTCCAGACCAGAGGTCAAATATTAAACAGTCTAAGTCAGGGGTGCTCAATATGTCGATAAACGTTTTTTTTTTCTCAAACCCCCATCGCGCTCTACCTGACACCCCTTCACGATCGACCGAGTGGGGGGATCTTGAAGGGGTGTCAGGTAGATCGCGATGGAGGTTTGAGAAAATAAAAGCATTTATTAGCGTTTATCACATATCACATTTTTTTTTACAGCACAGTTTCGGAAGCGCTTATATACAGACGCGCACACATTCACACACGATGTGATTTATTCTGAATCTGAATCTCTATCGTTCTGCAAGTGAGCGGTCTGCCCCCCCCCCCATCTCTCGCTGTTCCAAAACCTGGCCTGTGCCCACGCCTCCGTGCTTAAATCAGAAGCACAGCCCCCCCAAATCATCTAAATTGGATTTACATTAGATTAGATTAGATAGTTTCTGTTTTGTGTTTTTACACTTTATTTGACTGACTACATGAGTGAAGGACGATTGAAGATCAAAAAGAACTAAAATGTTCCACTTGCATTTAGAGTGGGGGGGGGGGGTGAATATTTTTTTTGGAATGTCAAACTCAAAATGCATTCGCTTTTTATTAATGTTCATGTTCTGTTTGGGGGGTACTATACTATGCACAGTGGCTTAGTGATTAGCATGTTCTTCTCTCAGCGCTAGGGATTTCTAGTTAGAATCCCAATCTGGGTGGAGTTTCCCTGTTCTCCCCATGTCCATGTTTTCCGGGTTCATCCCACAATCCAAAAACATGACTTTACATGGATTGACATGGAGAAACGGATCCCAGTGACCCTAGTATAGAATCAGACGATAATGAGATTAAATGAGAGCTCCTAATATGTATCAATAAAAATATAAAAAATAATATTGTATTAAATACCACTTGCAAAATAGCCAGATGACTGCTTACTGTTTATGCTCACTGGTACAAATGCAAAATGCAACTTTTCACTTTTTCTAAGCAGTATTACTCATATTTAATATTCTATTTAACTTTTCCAGCAGGATGAAATTGCACATGTTTGCACATTGCTCATTCATTGGGAGGGTACCCCATACCCATCCAGGGAAGAACCTTTCACCCAGACACCAAGGACAAGGCACCAATTTATTGCTTGGCACACACTCACTCACACAGACAGACACACACATACAAGCACATTCTATATGGGGCAATTTAAAGCATTTAATTTACCTTGATTTACCATGTTTTTAAAACTGTGGGAGGAAACCAGAGAACCCGGAGGAAACCCATGCAGACACAGGGAGAACATGGAAACTCCACCCAGATTGGGATTTAAGCCTGAATCTCAAGGGCTAAGAGGCTACTAAGCAACTGTGCTGCTCCGGATTTCATAGTTTTTAATTCATTTTTATTCCCGCTTAATCCGGGAGAGTCTTCTAATCTTATTAGCGTCTCAATAGGGGGTTCCCCATGCCCATCCGGGGGAGAACATTTCAGGCATTGAGCAGACACCAAGTACAAAGCACCAAACTATTGCTGGGCACACTCACTCACACACACACACACACACACACGTGCACTATATCAGGAAATTAAGCGCATTCAATTTACATTTATTTACATCTATGTTTTTGGACTCTGGGAGTTTAATACGGACACCTGATCACTGCAATGGCTGTAATACACTGTTGCTGTTGGAGGAGGATGAGTCCCTTACTGAGTCTTTAAGGTTTCTTCCTTAAAATAACAACACAACAGGGAGTTTTTTTGCCACTGTTGCTACAGCTTGCTCTTTGGGGGTTTAAAGGCTTACAACACTGTAAAGCCGCTTTGTGACAATGTACTATTGTGAAAAGCGCTATATAAATAAATTACTCAAACTTGGGAGCAAACCGAAGGAAACCCATGCGAACACTGGGAGAACATGGCAACTGCCCCCAGATTGGGATTCGAACTTGAATCCCCAGCGCAGAGAGGTGAACATCCTACCACTAAGCCAACGGGCAGCTCTAAGTGAGAATGTGATATGCATACTTTTACATTCATTCATTCATTCATTATCTCCCGCTTATCCTCTATTAGGGTCGCGGTGGGGTTCCCCATGCCCATCCAGGGGAGAACGTCTCGGGCGCTGGGCAGATAGACCCAGGACAGGGCGCCAATCCATCGCTGGGCACACACTCACTCACACACACTCTATAGGGGGCAATTTTGAGAATTCAATTAACTTGTTCCATGTTTTTGGACTGTGGGAGGAAACCGGAGAACCCGGAGGAAACCCACGCAGACACGGGGAGAACATGGAAACTCCACCCAGATGGGGATTCGAACCGGGAATCCCTAGCGCTGGGAGGCGAACGTGCTAACCACTAAGCCACCGTGCCGCCCCATACTTTTACATATCCCATTTATTTACGTTGCTTCAATAACATTTATATAGCTAAAATCATGTTCTCCATGAGGTCGTATATAAGTTAACATCTCAGCCACTTTATATAGAACCACAACTTTTAAACTAAACAAACATTGGTTTGATTGTGTGCTTATGACTTCCTGTTTGAGTTTTAATGGACTGGTCAGCAACACTGTAAGCAAAAGCAAATGAGCGTGATTATTCTGGTTAAAAAGTAAAACAAACTCAGTCAGCACTTCCCAAATAAGCCCTACTGGAAGATTCATTACAGGTCACAGAGTCCTGTCATCGGCGCTCACAGTATCAAAACACACACTCCAGCTCCACCCAGCTGCATTAGACATATGGCACACATGGACTATGTGATAAGATTTAACAGATTCAAAATGATTAATGGTGCACATGTAAACGCAAAAGGGCCTGTTCCAATCAAATATTTGTCAAGCCTCTGGCGCTAGCTCTATGTTTGCTTGTCTAAAAAGTCACTCACTTTTATACTAAGATGTCATTAAACCACATTTACTTTTAATATAGTGCACAAACATATATATATATATATATTTTAAGAAATAATTTAGTGATTGGGGCGGCATGGCATAGTGGTTAACATGTTTGCCTCTCAGCACTAGGGATTCCTGTTTGAAATCCCAATCTGTGTGGAATTTCCATGTTTTGTCCGTGAGGGTTTCCTCCGGATTCTCTGGTTTCCTCCCACAGTCCAAAAACATTTATTTATTCATTATCTCCTCTATTAGGGTCGCGGGGGGGTTCCCTATGCCCATCCAGTGGAGAACGTCTCGGGCGCTGGGCAGATACACCCAGGACTGGGCACACAGACACGCATGCATACACACTCTATATGGGGCAATTTTGGAAAACTCAATTGACTTGATCCATGTTTTTGGACTGTGGGAGGAAACCGGAGGAAACCCACGCTGACACAGGGAAAACATGGAAACTCCACCCAGATGGGGATTCGAACCGGGAATCCCTAGTGCTGAGAGGCAAATGTGCTAACCACTAAACCACCGTGCCTGCATCCAAAAACATAGATCAAGTGAATTGAATTCTCCAAATTGCCCCATATAGAGTGTGTATACATGTGTGTCTGTGTGAGTGAGTGTGTGCCCAACGATATATTGATGCTCTGGCCTGGGTGTATCTGCCCAGCGCTCGAAATGTCCTCCCCTCGATGGGCATGGGGACCCCCCCCCCCCCCCGTGACCCTAGTACAGGATAAAGTGGAAGATAATTGATGGATCATTTAGTTATTATTACCTGATATATTATTTCAAAGGTGACATGGTGGCTTAGTGGTTAGCAAGTTCGTCTCTCAGCACTGTGGTTCAAGGTTTGGTCTCAGTGGCCTTTAAACAACTACTATGGTGTGAGTGAAGACCTAGAGAGTTTGACAATATAAAATATTGATATCCTGAAAAGAATGCTGAAATATAAGCAAAAATTATATCTTTACAATACAAGGACTCTCATTTAAACAAGCAATTTTAAGAAAGCAGTCAGATTAGCAAAAAAACAGGCATATATATAATTGTCACAAAAATTTACAATAATCCAAGGCATCAACAAATAGAAAACCAAAATGAAACCAGGATCATTCAAGATATTCAAACCCAAGTTATTATTAACTGATATATTATTTCAAAGGTGATACGGTGGCTTAGTGGTTAGCAAGTTCGCCTCTGAGCGCTGGGGATCAAGATTTGAACCCCAATCTGGGTCTCCATGTTCTCTGTGTGTCCCTGTGGGTTCCTCCCGGTTCGCTGCTTTACTACCACATGCATTTCAGGTAAATTACATCCTCTAAATTGCCCCAAATAGTTTGTGTTTGTTTGTGTCTGTTTGAGTAAGTGTGCTCTGCGATAGATTGGCGCCCCATTTTGGGTGTTTCTACCCAGCACCCAAAGCACTTCCCTCTGGATGGGAATGGGGAACCTCCTGTGACCCTAGTAGAGAAATTAGTGAAAGATAATGAATAAATGAATGAATAAATATTACTCCAGTCGTGGGAGAGCTTCTGTAAAGTATTTTCCAGAAAATCCCAAAGGCTAAAATATTCAAATGAGATTAATCTAGACATACCTGAACTGAAACTGAATCTGGAATGTACAACAAGCTTTTGCAGCTGTCCAAAACTGTATGAATGTGATTGCACAGGGACCTTGTTAAATCCCACACTCTAATGAGCCTCACTAAATTTAACCTTTGCCATTTTTTTCTATTTAGATTCAATGAGTATATTTGTGTTTTAGAGAAAGTAACTGCTTTCTTAAAATTGCTTATTTAAATGAGAGTCCCTGTATTGTAAAGATACAATTTATTCTTATATTTAAGCATTCTTTTCAGGTTATCAATATTTTATATCATCAAACTCTCTAGGTCTTCCCTCAGACTATAGTCGTTGTCCTTGTTTGAAGGCCACTGAGACTAGATTGTGAAGAGAACAAGGGGTGAAGAGATTGGAAAGCATGACTGGAATGTCTGTGAAACAATCCCTTGGGCATAATTCAGATATTTTGAACACAATAAAGCCAATTTGTTTTTTTTTTTTAAAATGTCCCCTGGAGCCTGGTCGCACACTGATGAAGAGATATTCCTGCCAAAAAAAAAATTCCTCTCTAAATGTGATCCAAAGTTACAAGTCAATCGAGAATGATGTTCACTTGAGAAGCTCCACCAAAAAAAAAAAAAAAAAAAAAAAAAAAAACACCATTAAACCTAATTGAACCCACATGCTCAGTTAAACACCATATAGTACCCGGTAGTTTGATTTGTGGTAAAAAGGAGTAGCTTAAAATTCGACAAAGATTTACCCAAGAGAAAATGGAAAATATTTAGGTCAAATACTTAAGAGGGAAAAAGGAGAACCACCACATGTGTAACCTGCAAAACACAAGCACAGGACTTCAAGTTCTCAGTCTGGCTGCATTACCTTAATTTTCAGCTTAGCACCAAGTACATGTAAAATTGTTAGACATTATGGTTAAGGAATTGTGTGAATTTGGCTATGATGCCTGCAACAAGTTCCCAGTTTTTGAGTGTTTATAAATTGAAACTGCTTTCTTTGGTCAGGCTGCTTTCTTTACTTTAATTTACTTGTAAAAAAAACAATGTACCAAATGATCAGGTTTATCTCATCAGTAAATTGTTTTATCTTAGATGGTACAGACATATTTCAGGACCACAACATCAAGATTTCGGTTGTAAGAATGGGGTTAAGGAAGCATGAGGAATCATTTTCGCAGTTGAATTGTCCTTGGAATGTACGCTTAGGGGTGGTCCCGATCACCATTACCAGATCTTGGCCAAAACATTAATGCATTCTTAAAAAAGTTTTCCAACATATTAAAAAAAGATATTTGATGCTATCAAACCATATGTATACAGTGTTCACAAAAGTGTGTATTTGTCAGTTATAGTCTCACAACATTTTTGTTTTTTTGATTCCCAGTTCCACCAAGTACTGTGGCTGAAGTGCCTACAGGTGAGGCACGTAATGTTCAAATCACACACTATATAGAGGCAATTTAGATTGAATCCATTTTTTGGAATGTTTTTTGGAATTTTTGGAATAAACCATCAGAAGGCCATACTGAGAACCTCCAGGATAACTTGAATCCCCAGCGTTGAGAGGCGGACATGCTAACCACCATGCCACCGTGCCGCATTTACATATACAATAATAATAATAATAATAATAATAATAATAATAATAATAATAATAATAATAATAATAATAATAATAATAATAATAAATAATATAAAACAGTTTTATATATTTATATATATATATATTTTTATATATTTGTATTTATATTTTTATATTTTTATCTTTACCCCTTGTTTTCTTCAAATTCTGGTCTCAGTGGCCTTTAAACAAGGACAATGACTATGATGTGAGGGAAGACCTAGAGAGTTTGATGGTATAAAATATTGATATCTTGAAAAGAATGCTTAAATATAAGCAAACATTGTATCTTTACAATACAGGGACTCTTATTTGAACAAGTAATTTTAAGAAAGCAGTCAGATTAGCAAAAAAACAGGCATATATATAATTCATTCATTCATTCATTATCTTCCGCTTATCCTCTATTAGGGTCGCGGTGGGGTTCCCCATGCCCATCCAGGGGAGAACGTCTCGGGCGCTGGGCAGATAGACCCAGGACAGGGCGCCAATCCATCGCTGGGCACACACTCACTCACACATACACTCTAAATTGGGCAATTTTGAGAACTCAATTAACTTGATCCATGTTTTTGGACTGTGGGAAGAAACCGGAGAACCCGGAGGAACCCCCCCCCCCCCCCCCCCCCCCCCCCCCCCCCCCCCCCCCCCCCCCCCCCCCCCCCCCCCCCCCCCCCCCCCCCCCCCCCCCCCCCCCCCCCCCCCCCCGCATATATATAATTGTCACAAAAATTCATAATAATCCAAGGCATCAACAAATATTAAACCAAAATGAAACCAGGATCATCCACAGATATTTAGACCTAACATAGCTTATACAGTACAATTTCAACAACAAGCAAAAGTTCCAATAAAATACGAGATGATAAATACTTCTGTGAATAGGGCAACCTCTGTAAGCACTTTCTCTTATTTGGAAAAAGTCTACTCAAAATACCTAGTGAGACTATCACAAGTCTATAACCAATAAACCAGTAAAATTAATAATAAAAATGATTCTTTACAATTTTACCATGTGATACTTGTGAAACAATTGAATTTGCATGTACCATATAAATTTACCAAATTAATTTGCTTTTAAATATTCATAAAAGTGCACATTATTAGAAATACAAATATTATATCATTGCACAATATTTTAAAGCACTACCAAAGAACTATTATAAGTATTGTTACAGTTAACATACTTAATCATCCATTTATTTTATTTCTAGTTCATTATTTATTTCTTTTTTTATTTACTTTATTACTGGTATACTAAAGCCAATCCCAACATGGCAAAACCACTAGGTGTTGAAATCGTTCTGCAGGAATTTTAGCCCATACAGACAGGATTGTTACTCACAGCTGCTGCAGATTAGATGAACTGACATGCTCTGAGGAGTAGGTCGTCCCTCATCCTAAAATGCTTGTTTGGATTAACTGTACGGGAAATGTACAGGCCAAGGAAACACGAAAAAAAAACTCCATGACTGTACAGCCATGTGGCATGGCACATGGTTCTTCTAGCGTCTTTTTGCCATAGGGCAAACAACTTCCATGAAAGGATAAACTACCATAAACAGCCACAATGCTTGAGTAAACCCTGCTGTCAAAACATCCACAGGTATTTGTTGACCCAGGATGTAAAACCACAAGCCTAAATTGTTGATACCTAGCAGGAAGGGTTCATCAGTGCATGCTGCTTGCATTCAATGTTGTCCATTCCATCAGCAATGGCGTGGAAATTTAGATTTTCCCCCCACTACTTAGAATTATCATGTTTGCCAACCTGCAGTTGTTCTGTTTCCCAGCAATGTTACTTAAACCAGTTTTCTGTTGTAGCCAATTTCTGCTATATAATGATAAATCATGCTTTTGGACATGTTGGCTGAACCATTAGGATTGTATTTGGATATAGTTTGCTTGACTTTTATTCATGTTAGTTTTTTTTTTGTTTTTTTTTAGATTTTTGACATCATGTTCTGACCCATTACATCGGTGACTTGTTTATATCCACAGGATCCCCTTTCACTTGATGTATTTTTCTTGATTGCTCCTTGATTCTTCTATTTTTAACGAAGTTATATGAGAAAACCCTACAGGTTTGGTGAAATACTGGCACCGGTTCGTCTAGCAGCACTTAAAGCACACATGGGACACAAGTTGTAAACACTATCAATAGGACACCTGCCAATTAGACACATACACACCTAGAAACCATTTCGTATTACAAGTTCACCTACTAGAATGAAGGAATAGCTCTTAAATGTGTGGTAGCTCAGTGATTAGGGTGTTGGGCTAACAAATCCCAGGTCCACATAAGTTGGTCCTTGAGCAAGACCCTTAACCCTCATTGCTCCAGGGATGTTGTAATTAACCCTGTGATCACCTTGTAAGTTGCTTTGGATAAAAGTGTCTGGTAAATACCCTAATGTAATGTAAATACACAAACTCTTGGATTTGATTTTCAGTTGGGGCAAACCAGTGTTTGTCAATGTAGAATCTTTATAAAATAAGATATTGCTTCATTGGACCCACCAATGGGAAATTCATAATCAGAAAGAGATTCCCACATTTGGAGAATTTGCAAAAGTCAACTGAACCGAATTGCAATGGCCAAAAGTTCTAACGTAATACTGAAAATTAGAAATTTGAAATACTACCATTTAGGGTAATTTGGGTCCGTAAAACAGAATTTCATTTACATCTCATGTACCACATGTTACATAAATGACAATAAAGTCTCCTTGAATCCATGAATCCTTATAATCTCATTTTGAGTGCACCACCTTACTGATCATGATCTCACCCCTGCCTATTTTTATGTCTTGCCTGTGCTCCTGTGCTGACGTGTTTTTTTTTCTGCTGATGGGTGAATTGGAGATCAATTGCCTGATGTTTTTCAGACATCTATTGCCTAAAAAATCAAAAAAACAAACCCACAGCCCTTTTATGCTATCTAAATGGGGTCCAATACACATTCCTGTTTGCCATATTTGTATTACAGCAACTAAATTATTACCCACCCTCATTTAATCAGATAGAAGATGCATCAGTTTGACCTTACTGATATATCGTGACTAAAAATATGCTGTGTACATAACATAACAGTTTTTTTCTGATTGCAATATTAATCTGATTTATAACAGCAGACTATGCCCCATGTAAACTGTGTATATACTAACCATATACTGTGTAGATATTGTACATTGGTATTGAACGTTGTAAAAAAAACTGATAATACAGCAGCAACAGACTTTAAAAGGAATAAATCAAAACGTTTTAACTCATAGAAGAGTTGGCTAATTAAGGGTTAGAGTAAGAATAGAGAAGATTTGGTTATTGCTGTTGAACTCCTGAACTGGACCAGACCTAGAGCTTGTGGGACTGAGCAAAATGACTTCTAACTACTTACACCACAGAGAGCAGTGCAGAAGCTGGTATCTGGATGAGTGCTGATGTTTGTGAGGATGAACATAACCCGTCTTTGTGGCTGTGGATGAATGTAGCTTATTGTGACTTTAAAAATTCCTATTCAGCCATTTAGACAGACAGGGCTAGACAGGCATTTAAATAGGGACATAGAGAAGACACTGGTGGAGACACTTATGTGCATGTGTGTGTGCTTGTATGCACAAATTTAGGGACCAATTTTCCCCAAATAATTGATATAATTAGTCCAGCAGATATTTCTTCAGCAGCAGTAGTATTTTCTGTAGCTGCTGGTCAGAAAAGTGCAATAATATTTTTTAAACACCCTATTAATCAAAACATGAAGCATTTTAAGCCCATGTCTGAGTAAAAGGTCCCAGAGCAGTGCACTGTGAATGGCCATGCTTTTAGAACAAATTCTTGTTATTTTTTTATTATTGTTTTGCTAATGTTGTCGCCCTGTCCTGGGTGTATCTGCCCAGCACCCAAGACGTTCTCCCCTGGATGGGCATGAGGAATACCCCCCATCCCCCTAAAAGAGCATGGAGCAGAAGATAATGGATGGATGAATGTTACTGTTAATATTATTCTCCATCCATGCATCTTCAGCTTAATCCTCCACTAGCTTCCACTGCCCATCTAGTTGAGAACGTTTCAGGCACTGGGCAGACACCCAGGACAGGGCGCCAATCCATCGCTGGGTACACTCACTCACACAGACACACAGACACACAGACACACACACACACACTCTCTATATAGGGCATTATGGAGAATTCAATTGACCTTGGTCCATGTTTTTGGACTGTGGAAGAAAACCCACACAGACAAGGGGAGAACATGGAATCTCCATCCAAATCTCATCCTCTACTAGTGTTGCGGGGGGATGAAAAAAGTTTGAAAACTTTGTTAAATTCATTCATTCTTTCATTATCTTCCACTTTATCCTATATTAGGGTCACGGTGGGGTTCCCCATGCCTATCCAGGGGAGAACGTTTTGGGCGCTGGGCAGATAGACCCAGGACAGGACCCCAATCTATCGCTGGGCACAACTTTGTTTAAATAATTTTTAATAGATTAAAAATAAATATGCTTATATTAAAAACCGCCCAGCGATAGATTGGCGCCCTGTCCTGGGTCTATCTGCCCAGCGCCCGAAACATTCTCCCATGGATGGGCATGGGGAACCCCACCGCAACCCTAATATAGGATAAAGTGGAAGATAATGAATGAATGAATATTAAAAACCTTGGTGGGGCTCCAATGCCAATCTGGGAGGTGTTCTATCCATGTCCGCATGGGTTTCCTCCGGGTGTTCTGGTTTCCTGCCACAATGGAAAAAATAATTTAATGTAAATTGAATGCTTTAAGTTGCCCAATTTAGTGTGTGTTTGTGTTTGTATTCGTGAGTAAGTGTGCCCAGCACCCTGTCCTGGGTGTATCTGCTCAGCACCTGAAAACCAGTGACCCTAGTAGATGATTAAGCAAGAGACTTAAGAAACCTAAATAAATAAAAGAATAGATATTAAAACCATTACATATTTAAAGCCAGGTTATGTGCAGTTTGCATGTTTCCTCTTAGGGTTGCAGAAGAATTCTTGTATTGAAAAGAATACAAGGCAGTGTGTGTGTGTGTGTGTGTGTGTGTGTGTGTGTGTGTGTGTGTGTGTGTGTGTGTGTGTGTGTGTAAATGTGCCAGGGTGTTTTCATTTTATTCCATCAAAAAAATTATTATATTATTATATAATGTTACATTTAGGCGGCACGGTGGCTTAGTGGTTTAGCACGTTCAGCTCTCAGCACTAGGGATTCCCGGTTCGAATCCCAATCTGGGTGGAGTTTCCATGTTTTCCCCGTATCCGCGTGCGTTTCCTCCAGGTTCTCCGGTCTCCTCCCACAGTCCACAAACATGGATCAAGTCAATTGAGTTCTCCAAATTGCCCCATATAGAGTGTGTTTGTGTGCGTGCCTTTGTGAGTGAGTGTTTGCCCAGCAATAGATTGGCGCCCTGTCCTGGGTGTATCTGCTCAGTGCCCAAAACTTTCTCCCCTGGATGGGCATGGGGAATCCCCCCGCGACCCTAATAGAGGATAAAGCGGATGATAATGAATGAATGAATGAATAATGGATGGATGGATGTTACATTTTATTGGCATATAATTAATTTTTTTTTTACTGCATTTTAAATAAGTATTCATAAAATACCCAGTCTAAGAAAATATTTTCAGTTTAAAATATAATATGGACATACATAGTATGATGTTTAACCAAGATCCAATTAATGCAAAATGGATGACACATGGATGTCATGACATAATAACAAAGGTGTTTATGTTTCCAGGTTGTGGTAATTTGAGGACTTCATATATATTAAGAAAACAAAGACAGACGTTTTCTAATGTTCTAATGATTTTATAAGTGAATGTAAGTAATAAAGGTTACATACTTTGCCACAGTTTTAAATCTGTAATAACTCTTTATGTGCTGATGTTTTCATATGGTTTGTGAGATTCTGAATTGATTACATGGATTTAAAAAAAAAAAAAAAAAAATTCTATACTGCCCTTTTTTGAAAATCAAACTTAGGTACTTCTTTTTGTTAGGTAAGAGTTTTATCACTGGTTGTGAAAATTTTGTCTTGAATTTCTCCTATCTATACACCCACTTTTCAAAACTTATCTATATATATGGAAATTGTTAAAAAATGTGTTTTGATAGCATTCTATTTAACTATCACAATTTTTAAGGCACTGTAGTGTATCGTAGAGGTTTCTTAGGTGCTGTTAGGGTCAGTATAGGTACAGATTTCAGAACACATGTGCGTAATTAGTTTAAGGTGTAATTTAGCTGGATGTTATTAGTAGATAAATAATATGATAGATCAGACTTAAACCCACATCCTGCCTTATGAGGCCCTCAGGATAATTGCTTTAATGACACCGAGCTGTCTAAAAGGAACATCTGTTCCTCATTCTTTGTTTTATTCAACACAATATGGCAAAAAAGTATCTGGACACCTTAACTAATTATTAGACTGAGATCATATCATAATAATCAAACTTGCTCCCAGTTAAATTAGAAATTGGTTGAAAGTGCTCTTAAAACATGTAAAGCACTACCTGATCTGGCTTCAAAATACCAGTGTGATCATAATGAGTTTAATAAAATAGATCAGGTCCTTAAATCTGATTGGCTTAGCCGTTTGTCTGCCGCAACATTCATTCATTCATTCATTATCTCCCGCTTATCCTCTATTAGGGTCGCGGTGGGGTTCCCCATGCCCATCCAGGGGAGAACGTCTCGGGCGCTGGGCAGATAGACCCAGGACAGGGCGCCAATCCATCGCTGGGCACACACTCACTCACACAGACACACTCTATAGGGGGCAATTTTGAGAATTCAATTAACTTGATCCATGTTTTTGGACTGTGGGAGGAAACCGGAAAACCCGGAGGAAACCCACGCAGACACGGGGAGAACATGGAAACTCCACCCAGATGGGGATTCGAACCGGGGAACCCTAGCGCTGAGAGGCGAACGTGCTAACCACTAAGCCACCGTGTCGCCTGCCGCAACATTATTTACAATAATGAACATCTCTGACCACTTTACCATATAAAAAATACTGAAAGTAAGAAATTTTTTTTTTCTGTAACTGGCCATCGAAGTGAATCATCTTTGCAGTTATACTAGCATCCTAAGTTGACTGAACGAAAATGCTGGAGCAACGTTCTTGCAAGCACTGCAACCAGCAAAGAATGTGTCTTACCCATTTGGGATTAATGAAGGCATAATTTCTCTTATTTTTAAATGTGCAAATGTCATGAAGGATTATTTTAAACCCTGTACCATTAATAGAAAAAATACACATATAAACCATAAACAATTTCTCAATTAGCACTAAGCTGGTATTCTGTTGCTTAATAATTAATCAAATCTTATTATCCTCCATTAAATCTTATATTGAGGACTAGGAAATGTTTTGAGCGCTGGACAGATACACCTAGGACATGGCGCCAATCCATCGCTGGGCAAACACTTACACAAACGCACACTTTATGGGAGCAATTTAGATAGGGGTAATTAAGAGTGGCCAATTTACCCTGAATCTGTATTCGGACTGATGAAGGAAACCAGAAAACCCAAAGAAAACCTACGAACCTGGATCCCTAGTGCTGAGTGGCGAAGGTTCTAACCACTAATCTGCTGTGCTGCCAACTTCCACTTTAAAAACTAGACTAGATTTTTTCGTGGACTACCAGTAAATTAATTCATTCCTTCATTATCTTCTGCTTTATCCTCTATTAGGGTCCTGGGGGGGGTTCCCCATGCCCATCCAGGGGAGAACGTTTCGGGCGCTGGGCGGATACACCCAGGACAGGGCGCCAATCTATCGCTGGGCACACACTCACTCACACAAACACACTTTATATGGGGGCAATTTGGGCTAGTGCTGAGAGGCGAACGTGCTAACCACTAAGCCACCGTGCCGCTACCAGTAAATTAATAATTTTATTTGGTTTCAAATAAAGACATGGAATGTTTAAATCTTATTTTATTATACATATATAGTACATGGAGGTTTTTCTGGCTTTCCCACACGTCATAGTTACCAGAATCAAATTTGTATTAACTGGCACTAAGCTTTTTTTGTCTTTATGGGCCAAGATTCATGCAAAAGACATATTGGAAAAAGGTCCAGTTAGCAATTAAATTAGTGTCTTTAAAATGTTTTTTTTTTTCTGACACAGACATTGTAAAATGGGTGATAGTGTGGTCTTCTAACAGATGTGAATTACAAAATATATACCCACTTTTTAAAGCATCTTTGTAACCTTAGAACTTAATGTCAGTTGGTTTTGCAAGTGGTGTTGACAATAAATTTCAAGGTATTTTTTACCTATAAAGACATTAAGATATCTTTCTAATTAACAGTCCAGTAAACCTGCAAATATTTTAGGCTTATATAAAATAATGGGAATTGTTTTTTAAACATTTTTACCACAAATAATACATATATCATATGAATAACACAAACTGCTAAGACATTTTAGTAGTGCCCCGGTGGCTAAGTGGATACCATCTCCGACGTTCAGCGCTGATGATTCTTAGGTTTCCTCCCACAGTCCAAAAACATGGATTTAAGGTGTAATACACCAGATTGATACTAATACATCAGATTTCTGCCTCCTCTGCTCAGCACTATAGCTTTATTTTATATCTACCAATATAATAATAATAATAATAATAATAATAATAATAATAAGGATGATAGAAAGTACAAAAACAAAAGAAACCCTTGCCTTAAGGGATGTAAATTTATTTTCAAACAGCATTGAGTTTCAACTATTGAGTTTAGGCAAGGGGGCACAGTGGCTTAGTGGTTTGCCTCTCAGCACTAGGGATTTCCGGTTTCGAATCCCAATCTGGGTGGAGATTCCATGTTCTCCCCGTGTCCGTGTGGGTTTCCTCTGGGTTTTCCAGCTTCCTCTCACAGTCCAAAAACATGGGTCAAGGTAAATTGAATACTCCAAATTGCCCCATATAGAGTGTGTGTGTTTGTGGATGTACCCAGCGATGGATTGGTGCTCTGTCCTGGGTGTATCTGCCCAGCACCCAAAATGTCCCCAGTAGAGGATTAAGCGGAAGACACAATATATATATATATATATATATATATATATATATATATATATATATATATATATATATATATTCATTCATTCATTCATTTATTATCTTTCGCTTTATCCTCTATTAGGGTCGCGGTGGGGTTCCTCATGCCCAGGGGAGAACGTCTCGGGCGCTGGGCAGATACACCCAGGACAGGGCGCAAATCTATCGCTGGGCACACACTTACTCACACAAACACACTCTATATGGGACAATTTGCAGAACTCAATTGACTTGATCCATGTTTTTGGACTGTGGGAGGAAACCGGAGAACCCGGAGGAAACCCACGTGGACACGGGGAGAACATGGAAACTCCACCCAGATGGGGATTCGAACCGGGAACCCGGAGAGGCGAACGTGCTAACCACTAAGCCGCCGTGCCGCACATATATATATATATATATATATATATATATATATATATATATATATATATATATATATATATATATATATATATATGGGCGGCACGGCGGCTTAGTGTTTAGCACGTTCGCCCAGCGCCTGAGACGTTCTCCCCTGGATGGGCATGGGGAACCCCACCACAACCCTAATAGAGGACAAAGCGGAAGATAATGAATAAATGAATGAATGAATATATATACACACATACACATATATATATATATATATATATATATATATATATATATATATATATATATATATATATATATATATATATATATATATATATATTCATTCATTATTTATATATTATTCTTTCCCCCACTGATGCATTAGAATTAAATGTCAAAAACCAAATGTGGGAATTTTTAAGGATTCGCAGGGACCTGCTTTGTGTCAACAGTTTCTGAAAGGCACTTTCTTTTGTCAGAATGATTATGCTTTTTAAGACAACGAGAAGAAGATTGACAAGTTTGTATAAGGGGAACTTCTGCACAGATTGGAACACAGGTTGTTAGCCAGGCCTTCTCATTTCATATCTGTCTCTGGCAAATAAATAAACAGACAGTTTGATTTTAGACTTCCAAAAGGCCCTTGCAATCTTATAATCAGATGTATTTTACAAGAAAGGAATTATATCGTAGTTTGTTATGATTGCAGCTATTCTCTGTGATCTTGGCTGATCTCATACACATGGATGTAATTGTAGTGCTTGCCTTTTAGTATGTAATGTAATTTTGGAATAATTAAAGGAAGATGTCAGTGGAGTATCGATGTGCTGCTTTTATGAAACATCTGA
Source organism: Corydoras maculifer (assembly GCA_019802435.1). Taxonomy (NCBI): domain Eukaryota; kingdom Metazoa; phylum Chordata; class Actinopteri; order Siluriformes; family Callichthyidae; genus Corydoras; species Corydoras maculifer. Next base: position 778,344 of record JAFMOD010000047.1, on the reverse strand, counting down.
TCACTGGACAGTTAGCCAATTATGGCATTCAGCGTTATGGTATTAATTAAGTTTTAGATTTAGCCCTGTGGCTTAAAAAGCAAGGTTTTTACGTGCTGAGTAGACACATTGTTCAGTTTATGGTCTACAACAGGAAAGAAGAACTAAAGGAAATCCATAGGTCTATAAGGGAAAAACTATAGATGAAATGTGTTTAGCATTTCTAAAATTATCTGATAATGGTAATTAGTTTTATGCTTGTATTTGGTGTAATTGTTTCAAGACTAATCTTTTCTATGAATATTTGCTATAGTATTTGTGAAAAGACACAGTAATGAGCAGAGTGATCTACATGTTAACTGTGTAGTTATTAGAGTATGAAAGTTTATAAGTGCACATGCAGAAGTACTGACTGATTATTTTTTTATTCATTCATTATCTTCCTCTTTATCCTCTATTAGGGTCGCAGTGGGGTTCCCCATGCCCATCCAGATGAGAACGTTTCGGGTGCTGGGCAGATACACCCAGGACAGGGCGCCAATCTATCACTGTACACACACTCACACACACAGACACACTCTATATGGGGCAATTTGGAGAACTCAATTGACTTGATCCATGTTTTTGAACTGTGGGAGGAACCTGGAGAACCCGGATGAAACCCACAAGGACACAGGGAGAACATGCAAACTCCACTCCACAGATGGGGATTCGAACCGGGAATGCCTAGTGCTGAGAGGCGAACGTGCTAACCACTATACTATTTTTATTTTTGCATTCTGAAAACTTTCAAATGTTTACAATCATTAGCTACAATTCTATGATTACAGATTGTTTCAATTGATACAGAGAAAATATACAGAACCATTTTAAACCTTGCGGGTGGCTTAGTGGTTCGCATGTTCTTCTCTCAGGACTAGGGATTCCTGGTTCAATTCCCAATCTGGGCGGAGTTTCCATGTTCTCCCTGTGTCTGCGTGGGTTTCCTCCGGGTTCTCCAGGTTCCTCCCACAGTCCAAAAACATGGATCAATCGATGAATTGTCAATTAAATTCTCCAAATTACCCAAAATAGAGTGTGTCTGTGTGAGTGTGTGTGCCCAGCGATAGATTGGCGCTCTGTCCTGGGTGTATCTGTCCAGTTCCCAAAATGTTCTCCCCTGGATGGGCATGGGGAACCCCCCTGGCGACTCTAGTACAGGATAAAGCAGAAGATAATGAATGAATGGAATTTAAATTACAATGTTCAACCCTGGTTAGCCCATTCGTCTCTCAGCATTGGAGATCCAGGTAATGAATCCCAATCTGAGTGGAGTTTCCATAATTTCCCTGTGTCCGTGTGAGTTTTCTCCGGGTTCTCTGGTTTCCCTCCACAGTCCAAAAACATGGATTAAAGGTAAATTAAATGTTCTAAATTGCCCCATATATTGTGTGTGTGAATGTGAGTGAGTGTGTGCCCAGCAATAGATTGGCACCCTGTCCTGGGTGTATCTGTCCAGCACCCAGAACGTTCTCCCTTGGATGGACATGGGGAACCCCCCTCCCCCTGCGACCCTAGTAGAGAATAAAGCGGAAGATAATGAATGAATGAATGTTCTAACCTTTGTATTATGCATGCATGCATAACTATTTGTTTATTTCAATGAGATATTCAGCCGTCAATTCATTTTCTTTGCTTTTTGCTAACAGATTAAGCACTTAACCATGTGATCATTGAAAACAGATTTAAACAGTTAAAATAACTGCAATCAGATGTTATTTAAACATGGTACTGCTATTATAGAACAACACATGTCAAGGTGTGTCCTAATATTACTATCAATACAATCATTATGTCACTATGGGCATTTTACATTCCTATATCTGACTGTGTTTTCTGTTTGTCCGCAGTCCTGTCTTTAGTATTGGTTGTGTCACCTGCCTCTCTGTTTATGCCGATCATGACACATTGCATTGTTAAATGTGTGTGGCCAAGTAATTTGACATTTTATTCCAAAATAATTGGTGTTGATATGAACTTTCTTTCACTAAAACATGTGTGTTTTTCACTGGAGAGACATTGTCCACATTTAGCCAGAACACCTGCTTTTAACTTGGTTGCAAAATCCTGACACATTTAATACTCCAGTTCATCCTAAAAGGTAATTCAAATTCAGGTTTAGGCCAATTAAATGTTAACAGCATGCAATATATATATATATATATATATATATATATATATATATATATATATATATATATATATATATATATATATATATATACATATATATACTACATGCTGTCTGCTTAATGTGGGACAAGAATTCTTTAAAGCAAAATTAGTAAAAACATCATGATTTGTAGTAAATCGCCTAAATTACTGTAATTACATAATTATCATTTCCACATGGCTTTACCATCTCCTGATTTAAATTCAATCTGTTGCCCTATTTTTCACTGAGCTTTTCCCAAAGCCCTCGCACCTGGTTCAGTTTCACACAGTTAAATCCAATCAGGAAAATCAGCTGCTTTCCCAGCTTGACCTTTCTTTTTTCCTCCTGGGAAACTGGGTGGATTTCCAAGGTGGCTGATGGCCTTGTTTTGGTAAGAAAGGGAGGGTTGTTCTCAGAGTGAAGCTTTCGAAACAAGGGATTAACTCTGCTGAACCACAGGAAGGAAGAGCGCGAAAGCCACCAACAGTTGGAACAAATCGGGTTCAGTATAAGGTATGATATATAGTGGGGGGCTCACAGTGGTGGCTGATGGTTATTTCCTCACTCAGACACTGGCAAAAAAAACACTTATTCTGAATTAACCCCTCAACACAGCTTTAAAAATGTAATTTTTAAAATAAAAGGTATGTGATCCAGCAGTTAGACTGACATGGGATTCAGAATCTGTTTCTATTTCTAAGTCCTTTGAGCAAAACGTGTTTTAATAAAAGGCTTAGCAGAGTGCTTCAGTCTATTTTACACAAACTAGCTCACAGCTATGGTGGCTTGGTGGTTAGCACGTTCGCCTCTCAGCACTAGGGATTCCCGGTTCGAATCCCCATCATGGAGTTTCCATGTTCTCCCTGTGTCCGGGTGGGTTTCCTCGGGGTTTACCTTCGGTGATTACCTTCTTATAGCACATCCATCTTGACTTTACTTGACTAAACTTACGGTGTTTTATCTTGGCAATGTGTCTATATTTCATACAATATCAATGTTATTTTGGGTTTATTAAGACAGAAACAAATAAAAATATAGAAAAGATAGAAATTGTAACATAAACAATGGCAAAGTGTATTTATTTTCTGCTTTCGCAATACTTTTGGTGCAGGATTGGCCACACCTTGAGGCAAATATGTTGTCAGCACTGAGGGCTTTATTTTAGCGATTCTTAGCGAGCCGTCAACTACTTGATTTTAGGTGTGTCAGTGTCTTTGGTATTGGTATTGTGACAAAAGGACAAAAAACACATTGTATTCTATCTGAACAAGTTGTCATGGGTGTGTTTTGGGCAAAATGTGCAATAATCCAATCAGCGTGTCACTTGCTATTCCCTTTAAGAGCCAGATGGGGGATCTGTGGCTGCTTACTGCATGTAATTTAATGGCACAGCTACCTGAACTCAATGCGCTGGTCTATGAGGTATTACACTTTATTCACAATCGAGAATAGACAGTATGGTGTATATCTAGTGTAAGTGTACAAGATTTTAACATTTCAGGCTGGTGTCGAATATTTCCGTTTGAGCAAATTTTTACTGATTTCTTAATGAGCATTTTTTAAATTGTTTTTGCATTGATTGAGGTATATGAAGTATGAAGTATAGCATGAAGTATAGCATGGTCTGGAAGCAGCATACCTGGGTTATCTTAATGATATTTTGATTAACATAAATGATCCAACAGTGGCTTAGTGGTTAGCACGTTCGCCTCTCAGCACTAGGGATTCCCTGTTCGAATCCCCATCTGGGTGGAGTTTTCATGTTCTCCCCGTGTCCACTTGGGTTTCCTCTGGGTTCTCCGGTTTCCTCCCACAGTCCAAAAACATGGATCAAGTCAATTGAGTTTTCCAAATTGCCCCATATAGAGTGTGTTTGTGTATGTGTCCATGTGATTGAGTGTGCCCAGCAATAGTTTGGTGCCCTGTCTTTGGTGTATCTGCCCAGTGCCCGAAAAATTCTCTCCTGGATAGGCCCATGACCCAAGTAGAGGATTAATCGGAACATAATGGATGGATATATGATCCACTCATATTGAAATTCAGAGGGTTTTTTTGTTCCCTAGAATAAAGCATCAATGCTGGGAAAGTTTTCCTACAAGGCTCCTCAGCTATGGATTAACTTCTGTTTGATTTAGCTTTTAATTGAGCAATTAGCTTTTTCACATATAAAATTAATTTGGGCTGGAATGCTGGCTTAGTGCTTAGCAAATTTGCCTTTCAGTGCTGGGTTTCCAGGTTTGAATTTCGATCTGAGTTTTTATGTTCTTCCCGTGTCCATGTGGGTTTCTTCTGGGTGGTCCTGGTTCCTCCCACAGTCCAAATATATGGATTCAAGGTGAATTCACTGCCCAAAATTGCCCCTATATTCTGTGTGTAAGTGAGTTGGTGTGTGGCCAGTGATAGATTGGCACCCTGTCCTGGGTATAGCTGCTCAGTGCTTGGAACGTTCTCCCCTGGATGGGCATGGGAAACCACCCCTCGCAAAACTAGTATTAAGCAAAAAATAACGGATGTAAAATTAATTCTTATTATTTTGGTTTTTAATATAATGTATTTTCTGATACTTGTATAACTTTGAATTATTTGAGAAAACATATAAAAAAACTAAATCTAAATAAAGTAAATGTAAATAATGTACCAAGAGCTTAATTAGAATAGTTAATGCCTATTTTTTTCCCTATTTCTTTAATAGGGATTTTTTTATTTTAACCACAGGATAGAGAGAGTGAGTGAATTAGTAAAAATGCAAGATTATGTAAATATCAGTTTTGGAAGAATGATATGTGGGCAAACACTACAGCCTGAGAGCGGCTTCCCCAGTGCTGCCTTACATGCACATGCATGCCAAGCACGCTCTCCTCCGCTGTTTGTGGTCACACTGCAGACGGCTTCATCTGTTTCTGAAGCACGCTGCATTTGAGGTGTGATTCCACACCTACATGTCACACACACAGATTCAGAGATGGGGACAAATTCTAACAGCTTTGCAAAAAAGGGTGTTAGCTGAACATCATGTTGAAACACTAAAATGATCAAAATATGCTCAGGAAACCTGTATAGAAAATGTAAAAGCAATAAAACAGGGAGTATGGGGATAATGATTTAAAAATGATCATAATATTGGGTTTTATTTTTGTTTTTGTAGATCAACATAAAAAAGAACATTTAAAGCTAAATTTAAGGTTTTAAAGCTAAATGTTTTAAGCTTTATATCTGATCATATCAGACTTACAGACAGTTATATTTTCCCCATGAATACTTATTAAATAATTCCAAATGGTCTGTTCACATTCTTTCATACTGTTTCCCTGCTTCTGCCACTTCCAGAATTGATTTTTCCTCTCAATTTAACCAATTCCATTTCAGTATCAGGGCGGCACGGTGGCTTAGTTAGCACGTTCGCCTCAGCACTACGGATTCCCGGTATGAATCCCAATCTGGGTGGAGTTTCCATGTTTTCCCCGTGTCTGTGTAGGTTTCATCCGGGTTCTCTGGTTTCCTCCCACAGTCCAAAAACATGGATCAAGGTCAATTGAATTCTCCAAATTGCCCCATATAGAGTGTGTGTGTGTTTGTGTGAGTTGCCCCATATAGAGTTTGTGTGTATGTCTGTGTGATTGAATGTGTGCCCAGTGATAGATTGGCGCCCTGTCCTGGGTGTATCTGCCTAGTGCCCGAAATCTCTTTTACAAACACCTGATATAAAAAATAAATAATAAATGAATATATAGAGCGGCACGGTGGCTTAGTGGTTAGCACGTTCGCCTCTCAGCGCTAGGGATTCCCGGTTCGAATCCCCATCTGGGTGGAGTTTCCATGTTCTCCCCGTGTCTGCGTGGGTTTCCTCCGGGTTCTCCGGTTTCCTCCCACAGTCCAAAAACATGGATCAAGTTAATTGAATTCTCTTAAATTGCCCCGTTTAGAGTGTGTCTGTGTGAGTGAGTGTGTGCCCAGCGATGGATTGGCGCCCTGTCCTGTGTCTATCTGCCCAGCGCCCGAGACGTTCTCCCCTGGATGGGCATGGGGAACCCCACCGCGACCCTAATAGAGGATAAGCGGAAGATAATGAATGAATGAATGAATGAATATATAGATCCTGGGGTGCGGGATAGAATAATTATCTGGTTTGATATTTCCACAGCATAGCTGGATTTTCAATAACTACTGACTTGTTTTGTTCTCATTTGTAAGTCACTTTGTAAAAAAGCACCTGCTATTAAATGTAAATATGTGTGAAATGCACACTCTGCCATTGTATTTTAATGTTGATGTAGTCCATTAATCTTATGGTTACCTTTTTTAATCAATAAGGTGTTTATATCATTAGATCTGCCATTTACTGGATGTTCTTTTTTAATTACACTGATCTGGATAAATGCTAAAGACGGCTTTGAACAAATTTTCTAGGAGTTTATCAGGACACTAGAATTTAACCAAACTCTTTCAGCATCAGTTGATTTGCTCATTAGACGACAGCAAAAATGAGTGTGTGTCCAAGAATGGTAATGTTGCTTCAGTATATTATAAGTTTAAGTAATTTATTTATATAGCGCTTTTAAATAACACATTGTCACAAAGCAGCTTTACAGTTTTATACACTTTAAACCCCCTAATAGCAAGCCAACGCTACAGTGGCAAGAAAAAAACTCCCTGTTATGTTGTTATCTTAAGGATGAAATCTTGGGAGGACCAAGACTTTGTCCCCCCTAAGAACCTTGGGGGGACTCATGCTCCTTGAGGGGCCAGGTAGCAAAGAAAAAGATGTAACATATATAAAGATGTAACAGGGCTGAAATATCCAGGGCACCATATTTAAACAGGTTATATAGTAAGTGCATATATTTCTGATGTATGGGAAAGTGGTTGTGATGGGTTAGTTGGGGGGCATAGATGTCTTTACCTTTCATGGTTCCCATCTAACTGAACAAAAAGGTCAAGTAAATACCACAGTTCATCTACCCTATTGTTTAAGGCCATGTTATAAAAAAGAGACTGTAAATATGTTTCTGAAGAAAAGGGGAAGAAGGCAAAGACTATGAAGAAACTGAAACAATAGTTGCACCGCACGTGGGCACTCCAGACCAGAAACAAAGATGACACAAAGACCACCAGAGCTAGAGTCTGGGAATCCCTCACACATCTCGCCCACGTCCCCATCGGTTTAACCATGCATGTGGGACGGACCACCGCTCACTCTGCAGATGCAGTTATGGGGGATTCATCTTTGCAAGCTTAGAGGGCAAACCACTAAAACATTGCAACGATGAGGATTCACCTTTCAGCTCTCAGATTCACAGTGGGTTTTCCGTGATGTTGCCGTGCTTGCTCACTCTTTTTGAAAGTGCAACAACTACAGTTTTCTGGAGAAAAGAACATGCATCACAATATTTCAGTGAAATGATAGTTGAACTGTAATCGAATCTAATTGTCACTAGTGATTAGCAGAATCTTGGGTTTAGCCCAACAATCCCCTCAATTACACTCTAATTCCAGATAATAACAGCCCATATGCATATGCTTTGCCGCTTTGCCGCGTAACGAAAACCAAATATAGATCATTACAACTCGCTCCACAGGGCTACACACTTATATGATTATTTTTTATGATTAAATAGAATGTAAACAGTTTGAAAATAATACAAATGGAGCTAATAAAACAAAGTGCACTGCAGAGTGCTAGAGCCTGTAGTGTTTTGATTAAAAAAAGGGTAATTCATCCAGAATTGCTTTACCCCCTGGTCTGGACATAGTTCAGGAACACTACACCTGAATGTACTGTAGGATACCGAAGTCTTAGCCTCAGGGAATTTGCGAATGATTTGCAGTTCTTGCTGATAGAGTTTAGCAGACATCTGAGTTTGATTAGGTTGGTGGAATCAGCTCAGATTGCCCATTTTGCTTTAAGCAAACACATATGGCTGAACTGCATCATAAAAGTTATAATTAAATAAGCAACTGCACAAAAGATATATAATATTTTAAACAGTTTAATTTAGTATTTATCACGAATGAGGAATAATTGGCCACGATATGGTAAATATTTAATATTTATGTAAGTGGACTGAAAGGTACATTAAGAACATCCATCCATCCATACATTATCTTCTGTTCTGCTCTATTAGGGTTGCGGGGGGGGGGGGGTTCCCCATGCCCATCCAGGGGAGAACATCTCGGGCGCTTGGGCAGATACACCCAGGACAGGGCGCCAATCCATCACTGGGCACACACTCACTCACACAGACACACTCTATATGGGGCAATTTGGAGAATTCAATTGACTTGATCCATGTTTTTGGACTGTGGGAGGAACCCGGCGGAAACCCATGCAGACAGGTGATGCTGTGGTAGCTCAGTTGTTAAGTTGTTGGTAAAATTAAACTAACGGCTGTGGGTTCAAATCCCAAGTCCACTGAAGCTACCAAGGTCCTTGGGAAAGGCCCTTAACCCCTATTGCTTCAGGGTGGACCATACCATGTCAAAACCTGTGTTCTGAGCTGACATATACTTGTAAGTTGATTTGGATTGAAGTGTAAGCTAAATGTAAATGTAGGTGACCTCAAAACCAAGAAATTAAAAGTGCATTTATCAAAGACCTAATCGTTGCAAACAAAAATGGATCATAAGACTATAAGATAAGACTATAAAAATGGACTATAAGATTCTTATCACTCAGTTTTTTAATTGCAATGAATTTAGATTAGAAATATAATATCATGTGTATTACACAGTCATGATATTATGAAAATAGCATCAAGAAATTCAACCCAAAGCTGTATTATGCAAATGTTCAGAAACACAGGAGATGTTCTTGGGCTAAAAATTAGTCTGAGAAGAACCAAAAGACAGTAAATATGCCAGAAAAGTTTACGTTTCAGCTTGTTTTTAGAAAGAATGGTGGTTGATTCTTTAAACCAAAGATAAATTATCCGCAAAAATAAATAAATAAATAAAAAGTATTATTATATGACAGTACATCAGAAATCATGGTATGGGTGTTCTGCATATACACTACTTGGATAAAAATTTCAGGGCCCAACCTCTTAATCACTGAATTCAGGTTTCATTCATTCATTCATTCATTCATTTATTCATTATCTTCTGCTTTAACGTATATTAGGGTCGCGGGGAGGGGGGGGGGTTCCCCATGCCCATCCAGGGAAGTCGTGCCACATTTTATGGGAGAGTGTTCAGTTTCTGATATGCTATGTTCTATGTTCTAATAAAGAGTGTAATATTTTATATTACAAATGAACAAATATAGCAAAGTTCATTGTTGAAACCCTGAAAATCTGTCTTTTTATCTCTTAAATAAAAATTTAATTCTTCTGCATTTATGGTTTAAACATTTTTTTAAGAAATGGGGTTTGTGCATTAGTATTGGTTCAACTTTTTTTTTTTTTTGTTTTTGCACAAATGCAGTAAAAACATTGCACTTCATTGTTATAAAATCTGGTCTATTTGGTTTAGCTTTTCCTGTAAGTAGTGAGGTGGAAAGCACAAGTACAATCAGTAATGCCTATGCAGTAGCTGTCATATTACCTTAATAGATGATCTGGAACTAATCAATTTCCATTTGACTTAATTCCACAGTAAGACCTCATCAAGACCAGATTTCATTCTAGAGGTTGAGATGATTGGGATCAGAACATAGAGTGATGCAGATGTGGGTTTTAAATTTTAGGTGAGTGTCGTATGGAGGTCAGTGGATCAGAAGAGCTGTGATGTGAGTATAAAGGTCATGCAGTGCTCATTTTCACAACATAAGAACATAAGCAAGATGCCCACCACAACCACACACACAGACGCACACACATACACACACATACGCAAACACCTTGTGGGTCAGATGAGACGCCAAGCCCGAAATAGAAAACAGCATCTAAGTCTCACATTTCACTGTGATCTGTCACATACACATATACAGCATTGCCAGAAGCCCCCTTCCACTTCCCTCCTCTACACACACACACACACACACACACACACAATTTCTAGGGGTATGGAGACACAGGTTATCTAAACAACCCATAAGTATCTTGATAGTCAGCACAGATAACCTCTATTTTTTTGAAGGTATAAATTAAAAAGCATGAAGAATAAGTTGAACAACTATTAATTTACATTACATTTTAAACATACAGGAATATATATATATATATATACTGTATATATTGGTGGTTAGGGTGCTGGGCTATGAAACTGAAGGTTGTTGTTTCAAATCTTAGGTCCACTGAAGTTACCAATGGGGTCTTAAGCAAGGTCCTCAACCATTATTGCTCCAGGGATGCTGTATCAACCCGGGTGCTCACTTTATAAGTCGCTTTGGGTAAAAGCGTCTGCTAAATGTCTAAATACAAAAATACACACATAGAATTAAAAAAAAAATACTTGTCACTCTGGTGCTGCTTACATAGGCTTCAAATTTCACTTAAACCAAATGAATTGTGTTACTGGATAATTCTATATGTGATACAGGTGGCAGTCATAGGCTTATGGGCAAAGGTTAGTTGTAGGTGTGTGTTTAAGGAACCAGCCTTGCAACCTGAAACAAGAACTCTGACTGAAGTGACTTTGAAGTGGGCAAGGTATCTAACACCAATTGTTCCTTAGGAGCCGTATACAAGGCTGCACACTGCTTCTTTGCTGTGTGATTCACTGCTCGAATAAGTTCCTCTGTGTGTTGGGATAACCTGTATGCAAATAGATCACTTTGTTACTTTGTTTTCAGAACAGAACAAAAATAAAACAGAATAGAAAAATATGTTGATTACTGTCTGTAAATAACAACTAAGTAATATCATTAATACATTAATAACATTTCTAGTAAAATTGTCTGGGCAATGATATGTGTTGTTGAAAATAAGCTAGGCATGCCTTTGAGGTTGCAATCTCATAATATGTGCACTATTATTTTTGCTACTTCTGCTTTGTTTCTGACCTATTTGCCTGAACTGGGTGGAACACCAGCAAAGGACCAGTATAAATGATATTGCATGACAGCATTTTGGGTGGGTGTTTGTTTTGGTTGGCCCTGATAATTTTGCTCCACCTGAACTAAATAGAAGGGAGGATGCCAAGGTGTCACAACACAGTGGCCAAACAATAGTGTTAAAGAGACTTCATGGGTGGTTTATGTTTAAATTGATAAGGAATGAATTGTCTGGAACAAACCCAACATGTCTCATCAAACCAAGAACCCCTTTCCCATAGTGAAACATGGTGGCAGCAGCATCAAGCTGCGGGGATGTTTCGTAGCAGCATAGACTGGGAAACTGGGGACTCAAGGGGAAAATGGATAATTAAGTAATTTCAAGTTCAAGTCATTTATTTATAGAGTGCTTTTTACAATAGTACATAGTACAATAGTACACATAGCAGATTTACAGTGTTATTAAAAACCCCTAAAGAGCAAATCAAAGCGACTGTGGCAAGAAAAAACTTCTTGTTATGTGTATATTTTAGGGAAGAAATCTTGGGAGGATCAAGGCTCAGTGGGGGACTCATCTAAGCGGCCAGGCAGCATCAACAACATGGACAGCCATTTACAGATTGTGTGATGATCAGGTGTCCGTTTTTAACAATTGGAAAAGTCCATTGAGGGCCTCCTGCAGAACTGCCAATCCAATAAAAATCCAGGTTTCATCCATAATAATGGTGCCAAATGCAGGGATATTCTTAATATTCCTGATCAAATCATTTAATGTAGGTGCTTGAATCCTCTAATCTGTGTCCTGGTATTAAAGGCCAGGAGAAACTGGAGTGTGGTCATGAGGGACTTGAGCTATTGGGGTGTGGTCAAGTGGGTGTTCATGCCAGCTCTACTATGGGTGTGCTTGTCAACTCACCAGTGGGCATCCCCGCTAACTCACCAGTGGGCCTACCTAACATAGCCAGGGACTACTGTATGTCATGGTTTATTTTTTGGATTATACTTGTATTTTTGAACGTAGTGTCTCTGTCAATAAATTTATTTTAATACTTAATGGTTATCCTGCTGCCTATGGCATTAGTGATCACACAGCATACACTGTTCTTTTTTTAATACAAATTAATATTTTTTTAAATGTAAATTCATGACAAGATTTCAGTTGCATGTCATAACTATACAAACTGTAACAACATAAGTATAAGAATTAAGAATCTGTACTTAATTGATTTTATACAATACATTACTTGGATTTAGGCTACAAAAAAGAGCTGAACATTAGAACTGAGAAGTGTGCGAACAACCATAGTCTATATACTATACATTACTGTATAAACAAACGGTTATTTTGACAAGTGATTTAGAGAACATTTAAGATTAGTGTTTCTCTATGTAACTAAGACACAGTATTGCATTTAAATCAAAGTTTGAGTCATGTTACCTTGCCTCAATGTTTGTTTTTTTAATTAAGCACATGAAAATGCAAGGTACATGAGGCAATCAATCAGTATTGATTTTGCACAAGGCACATGTGCTTAGTTTATAGGATGTGCTGTATTGTAATTGTAACTCTAAAAGCAGGTTCCAGTAAAATTTTAGCGACGTCATAGCGGGACAGGTTGGGTGGTAAAAAACCCCAGGGTTGTTAAATAAACATAGAAACTCATTCTACCTGGATCACATGTGTTATAACTGCATTCCGCAATCAGTTAAGCACAATCAGCTCCAGTAACCTTGTAGCTTACCTTTAACCCGACCCCACTATTTTCCCAAAGGAGAATTCCCTCTGGCACCACAGTGCTGGTGGAACCCCATACCTCTGTGACACACACACACACACACACACACACACACACACACACACACACACCCACCCACACACACACATCAGTATCTAAGCCTGGAAAGAGCAAAATTCAGCTGTCCAAAGTTGACAGAGTATAATGCACATATGCAACTCTTGACCTCTGACCCTCTAGTGCTTGATGTGTGTGTGTGTGTGTGTGTGTGTGTGTGTGTGTGTGTGTGTGTGTGTGTGTGTGCGCGCGCGCGTTTGTGTGTGTGTGTGTGTGTGTGTGTAAAGGGAAAGAAAGCCTCACCACCCACATTTGTCTTGTGGCCACACTGCCAAACGTATACACTATCCAGTCTTTAAAGCCCATGAGAAAAAATGTGTACAAGTGCAAGTATGGGAATAAGACATAAAAAGCAGTGAGTGTGTGAGTGTGTGTGTGTAAGTGTGTGTGTGTGTGTGTGTGTGTGTGTGTGTGTGTGTGTGTGTGCGCATGCGTGTTTATGTGTGTGTGTGTGTGTTTGAACCAAATGTATTCTTTCAAAATAAAGACAGTCTGCATATCTAGATGAAGCCAAATTTAAAATTACTAAACATTAATTTTTGTGTCTTATGGCATTTAACACAAATTGCTGTGATGAATACATATAGTAAAACAGCCTATATCTACTTAACTAGACATCTTTACTCAGTAATCTGTGTTTTCATTAAGCTTGTATCTTCAAATCTTTAAATTTGTCTAAATATAGACCAATAATAAACATTTGTCTCCAAAATCTTGGAAAAAGTTGTAATCAGACAGCTGAATCACCATCTTCCTGCTAATATTCATAAAGTTTATCTATCAGGTTTTAGGTCTTATCTTGCACTAAGACAACATTAAAATAAGAAGTTCATGATTAAAAATGTGAAATAATTACTAAATATATATTACTATATATATATTACAAATAACTTAATTCATCATTATTATATATTCATTATAAGTCTGTAAATTGATTAATATTTATTAATTCACTTATTACCTTCTGCTTCATCCTATATTACTAATTATTGCCTTGTAATATTGTCTGTTGTACTCTTTCTTCCATTACTTGAGTGTTCATTGTAATTGTGTAATGTGCTATTTGCACATGTACACTATGTTTGGTTGTGTAGTTGCTGTTCTGTGTGGCACCTTGTTCCTGATGAACACTGTTTCATTCCACTGTATACTGTACACCACTTTATATTGTTGGAATGACAAAAAAATACTTGAATACTTGACTGTGGAGAATCAAGAACATATTGGGTACTGGTCAGATACACCCAGGACAGGGTGCCAATGTATGGTTGGGTGCACTCACTCACACAGACACTCACACATACACACACTATATGGGCCAATTTAGAGTATTAAATTGAATTTAACTAAAATGACCTGCAATGGATTTGTTCCATTGTGGAATGAAACAAGAGAACCCGGAGAAAACCCACACAGACACAGGGCGAACATGTAAACTCCACCCAGATTGAAATTCGAATTGGAGCTCCTGTGCTCAGAGGCAAACATGCTAACAACTAAGTCTTACATACAGTTTTGTGTGAGTGTGTGTGTGTGTGTGTGTGTGTGTGTGTGTGTGTGTATGTGTGTGTATGTGTGTGGTTGAAGCAATGATGTCACTATACAAAAGTTATGTATCCATCCATCTATCAACTTTATCCTGAACTAGGGTCACGGGGGGGTTCCCCATGCTCATCCAGGGGAGAACATTTCGGGCGCTGGGCAGATACGCCCAGGACAGGGCGTCAATCTCTCCCTGGGCACACACTCACTCACACAGACACACTCTATATGGGGCAATTTAAAGCATTCAATTGACCTTGATCCATGTTTTTGGACTGTGGGTGGAAACCGGAGAACCTGGAGGAAACCCATGCGGACACGGGGATAACATGAAAGCTCCACCCAAATTGGGATTCGAACCAGGAATCCCTAGCGCTGAGAGGCGAAGGTGCTAAGCCACCGTGCCGCCCAAGATGTGTATCCATACTTTTAAATTGAGTAATACACTCTTCTTTCCATGGTTTGTCAAATGAATTTCTTATTCTAACTTAGATGTGTTAGACACATTAACATAGCATCTAATCTTTTTCTTTGTTCTATAAAGCACATAAAGTAAACTATAGAGGAGACAGTCTGACTTATGAAATGCCAAGGAACAGAATAAATCACAGTGCACACACAAATACTGATAAAACACACACGCACACACACACACTCATATTACAAATGGCTTGAGTTAATAGATTACTTGAGACTGATACTCTCAGTGGTTTCACTAACAGAGCTGATGTGAGGCATCATCTCATTGTACACTTTTAGTCAGAACTAATCCGAACCTAATCCCAACCCAGATTCTCTGTCTTTCCTCGTTTAAGAATTGCCATACAACATTAATAATTCAGAACTGTAAAGTACTCAAAAATATTCTTACATAGAAAATATAATCACAAAACATTTAAGTATCTGATAGCTATTAAATTGTTGACAAATAGGTTCTTGGTTGAAGTGTAGTTGAAGCAGGATGCAAATATAGGGCTAACCTCACTTGCTTAATTTATGACAAATAGATACTTAATGTAAAGTATTAATAAAGGTTTATATTTTCAGGTTTTCTTGACTACTAATATTAGAGATATACAATTAGAGTAAAATAAACATACTGACATTAAGAAGTCAAATGAATTTTATAACCATATAATTTCTTGTTACTAAATAAATAAAGGGAAATATGTTCTAAAATAGTACTCTAATAATGATAAGAATTGATTTTTTTTTAATTAAAAGAAAAAGTTAGAAATCAGTGTTCCCTCTAAAGTGTGTGGGTTTGCTGTGTAGGAGAACATAATTGCTCACCCAATAACTAGATTAATAAGAAAAAGTTGCTAAACTAACACTTAAAAAGTTGAGAAGGCATGTGAAAGCACTGGGTTCATTTAAAAATGCATATGCACAAGCAGAAATGAAAGGCCAGAAAAGGAAACATAGAAATACAGGCCAAAACAGAATTACTGCTTTATACAGAATCAAACAGTATAAACAGAGGACTAAACAGAGCTTAACAGAAGGAATACTAACTTTTTTTTTTTAGGAAAAACCAAAGGAATAAGTTTTTTTTGCATGGAAGTGGATTTCATTATAGTGAGATATTTTTTTATATTTATTATTATATATATTATATATAGAGAGATATTATTATAGTGAGTTAAATAGCTGTATAGTTTTTATATATGGTTCTGAAAACTTTTCTTTCTCTTTAACATTCTCATTTACATACTATACATTTGTTTTATTAATAGATTTAATCTGAGGACCATGTTTTAGTTTCATGCTCCATTAGAGCTCATCGCAGTCAAATCACAGAACATTAGGGGAGATCCTACTTTTGCACACTCTGTAAGTACTTGGTATAACCAATGATATGCATGTAATGGCCCGCTTGTTATGTATTAAAGCACTGATCTGCAAAAAGACCTGAATGTTACATTTAGAATACATGTAAATTAACATGTCAAGAACAGATCTGCTTTTGCGCTAGCAAGTTGATAGTGTTCAGCCTTGGGCATGAACAGCATGCACTAAACATAGTTAGCTAGTATGAGCAAGATTGGCTTATAAAGATATGAAGCAATTAAAGGCGAATGGAGGTGAGAATATTTATCTATAATCAACATCATGTCCTTGACAGATTAAAAAACCTATACTAGAACTAGACATGATGAGCTTATATCTAAATGTAAATGGAGACAAAGCACTCGTGGTGGGGGGGGGGGGGCCCCCCCCCCCCCCCCCCCCCCCCCCCCCCCCCCCCCCCCCCCCCCCCCCCCCCCCCCCCCCCCCCCCCCCCCCCCCCCCCCCCCCCCCCCCCCCCCCCCTATAAAGAAATTCTAGGACTAAGGTAATTTGTTATCATACTTACATTTTCTGCACATAGCCTGCCATCATACTAACATTTGGGCGCTGGGTAGATACACCCAGGACAGGGTGCCAGTCTATCGCTGGGCACACACTGATTCACAATTCACACAGACACACACTCTATATGGGGCAATTTGGAGAATTCACTTGACCTTGATCCATGTTTTTTGGACTGTGGGAGGAAACTGGAGAAACCAGAGGAAACCGGAAAGGATTTGAACCGGGAATCCCTAGCACTGAGAGTAGTAAACTATAGTATAAAAAAAGTATAAAATTATAAAGAAATTCGAGGACAAAGGAAATTTGTTATCATACTTACATTTTCTGCACATAGCCTGCCATCATACTAACTGCTAGAACATATATTACACCATCAGTTATAAGCCAGAGTTATTATCCAGCTTTAGTGCCTAATTTCAATAAAGGGGCAAATATTCACAGTGGCACTTTCCAACACAGGCGCTTCAATGTGAAACTCTTAAGATAACTCCCATGGAATTGTAATTGCATGTCCGAAAAGGTCAAAGGTCAAATACAGTCCATATGCAGAAAGTTGGCCACAAATATTTGTTCATACAAATATAGGTAATTCAAACCCTAGTAGTAATTCAACACGTTAAAGCACAAATTCACTCCCTGAGCATTTTATTAGAAATATCTTTACACCTATTCATTAACTAAACAATCTAATTAACCAATTGCGTGGCAGAAGTTTAATGCATAAAACCATGTAGCTGAAGGTAAGTTTCATATTTACCATAATATTGAGATACAACACACTCTTTGTAGTATTGACCATGTAGTATTGAAATGTTTTGTAGGTTCCAGAATAATTTTTAAAATGCTTTACTGATGTAAATGTAGAGATTCAGTCTGACAGAACGACTGCAGTAACTCATATAACCACATTCTACAGTTGCAGTGAGCAGACAATCATGCACAACGTATTTATTGGGGAGGCAAATTGATAACCCATATAAGAACGCTAAGTGAATATCAATAATATTCTCCAACGTAATGATGGCTGGGGCCATTTTAATATTTTAAGTGTCTGAACTATTAGTGCTATTAGACCATAAGCAGTCCATAGAGCTAATTTTGCACTAGTGCAGACAATAGCATATCTGCACAAGTATTTGTCTCTATGTATAAGTAGAGCAGGAACAATTTATTTGTTCTCCAAATAAAAAAAAATGTCCTCACTGCGCAATTCTGAAGCAAATATTAACCAGTCAGGTAATTTAGCTCGGGCTTCAAAATTACCAATGTCATCAACAATTTCTGGCTTATTTTTAATGTATTTAGTAATTCATGCCTAGCTGCTATTATTAAGAAATGATTATTAATTTTATGAATTAAAGCATACAAAGGGCGGCACGGTCTCTTAGTGGTTAGCACGTTCGCCTCTCAGCACTAGGGATTCCCGGTTCGAATCCCCATCTGGGTGGAGTTTCCATGTTCTCCCCGTGTCAGCGTGGGTTTCCTCTGGGTTCTCCGGTTTCCTTCCACAGTCCAAAAACATGGATCAAGTCAATTGAGTTCTCCAAATTGCCCCATGTAGTGTGTGTTGGTGTGCGTGTGTGTGTGTGTGCCCAGCGATAGATTGGCGCCCTGTCCTGGGTGTATCTGCCCAGCGCCTAAAACGTTCTCCCCTGGATGGGCATGGGGAACCCCACCGCGACCCTAATATATAGGATAAAGCGGAAGATAATGAATGAATGAATGAATGAAGCATACAAATGTTTATTTATTTATTTTTTTTAATTAATAACTTGTTTTTATCTTAATAAATGCTTTTCAATGTTGTATCATTCCACTTGATCTTACTTGTAGCTTGCAAGTACATGCAATAAGAATGCTGGAATAAGGTACGATATATCTAAAAAATAGCTTTAGTAACACAAATAACAAGAATCACTTTTCACTGGTTTCTTCATCCACTAAGAGGCTTCACCTCTTAGTCTAGTCCTCGAATTAAAAGTCCTTTCAGACACATGCATGCATGCACACGGCTCTAATGTGTCCGTTCTGTCTCTTTTTCTCTCTTCCAGAACATTTCTCCTCTTTCGTTTTAAGCTCCTGTACAGAGACACAGACACAATTAGGTAATTCACAAACCTGGTAATTCACTTGGCCCTCGTTTCCTCCATGCATGCATGGTAAAGAATTGTGTTTGGTGTTAAAAGTGGCATGCATTCTTAGATGTTGTATTATTTGTAGAGAAATCTACCCTCTGAGGTACAATTAGCTCCTAGTGCATGGTATTAGGTGTGGCACGTGCCCTGAGGCATTTTCTGTTGCTCTATTTATTTTTTTTGATTAACATTTGTAATGGTGGGGGCGGGGGGCGTTAAGGAATGAGGACAAGAGATTCTCACCAACAGAACAAGCTTTCTTGCCAACCCCATCATGTTTACATTCTAGGAAACACCGGGCTTTACAGTATTGCTTTCACATACATGTGCTGTGTCCACCGTCACTCCAGTTCCGTCAGGTCCATGGAATCTCTCTCCCTGCGGCATGAGATGTAGCCGCTTATAAAGGCTGCACATAGGCGGAGCAGCGTTAATTAATGACTTCTAACAGCAAAAGTGGAAAAGGAAAGTCATGAACAAAAAGTGCACATATTAGGACGTGTTGCGATTTTTGCAAACAAAATATTTTATTTATGTAGGTATGATATTGGCATGTAACTCCATACTCCAATCACAACCCGAATGCAACCACGTCCTCTCCTTACATCCCCACCGTGAACTGCATGGCGGGAAACCCCACGGCACGCATTCCCATTGGCGCGACAATCTGCCAAGCCCCACCCTGAACACTCAAAATGGCCGGCACCACGTGCGCCAATGAGGACGCACGTGTTCACCACAATATACTTGTCCCAGTATCCTAAGTACAATTACTCAAGCAGTTTATACTACTATACTGTTTTTTAAGTATACTTGGAGGTCAAATCACACACATGGGCAGTAGGCATGTCTTTACCTAAAACAACATTCCAAAATCATTGTACATTTATTTTTTTATATTATTTTAACCTATGGTCGCACAGAATGATGTTATGACTAACCTATTATAAAAAAATTTTATTTTTACTTTTTTAGGTTTGACGCCTTTGTAACATGTAGTTTGTTAAATGTTTTGCCTTCGTGGACATTGCTTTCTGGGCTGGGTTACAGATTAAAATAGTAATTTCCTTCCCTAAACTGTTGTCTTACCCATTGTCGTCTATTCTATTTTCATACCTTGCCCTTATTTTACAAGCATTTTACAGGGGTCATAGGGTCACTTTGTTCTGCCCTTAACTAAAGCCTCACAGTGAGGTCTGGCCTTTCAGACTATCCTTTCATGCTTGTATGACAGACCATCATTCTACCAACCTCTTTACTGTGGGTCCACATAGCTGTAATACCATAGCCCCACTGGCCCCATTAACGCATGCTCAGTGCCAAGAACCTAATGTGGGCTCCACAAACTCCATAAAACAATCATAAATGTACTTAGTGCATTACACTCAGTGTATTGGCATATTCAGTAACCTGTTACATTTTCCAACCAAACAAAACCTCTTGTTTTACTAGCTCTCTCAGCTACTTCTAATAACTCCTTTTTGGCTGGCTTAGCATTTGGCGTCTAAATCCAAAATGACCAGGTAAGGATGGGGTAGAACCCCATTATAACCCCGATGTAGCCATTTCCAACTTATCTTAACATGCCAACCATGATATATAACCTCAGTCACTAAATCAGCATACCATAGTGTCACCTGCTGGAACACTAAGCCTTGATAACTAAGCTACACTTAGCATTGCAGGCTTAGCAGCTAAAATTCATTCATTCATTCATTATCTTCCGCTTATCCTCTATTAGGGTCGCGGTGGGGTTCCCCATGCCCATCCAGGGGAGAACGTCTCGGCACTGGGCAGATAGACCCAGGACAGGGCGCCAATTCATCGCTGGGCACACACTCACTCACACATACACACTCTAAATTGGGCAATTTTGAGAATTCAATTAACTTGATCCATGTTTTTGGACTGTGGGAGGAAACCGGAGAACCCGGAGGAAACCCACGCAGACACGGGGAGAACATGGAAACTCCACCCAGATGGGGATTCGAACCGGGAATCCCTAGCGCTGAGAGGCGAATGTGCTAACCACTAAGCCACCGTGCCGCCCTTAGCAGCTAAAATTTTAAACAAAATTCACATGTACAACTTGTCTGTGAACTTTTCGTTTCTTGGTCTTCACATGTTTCTATAGGATGAATGTCCCGTGTATTCTATGGGCGACTGAACGTACCGGATCCTGTGCCCCATACCTCACGGGCCGTTACAAATACATCTATAGTTACACTCCTATTTTCTAGGGTTGCGCTCAGTGGCAAAATTTAACAAGGCCTGCTTTGCCCATTACTTACTCCAGGAGATTCTTCATTTCTATACTTGCTTCCATCTAAGCCGTGGTTCCTGTTTTCCATGTGAGGCTTGTGTTGTGTATTGTACCTTTTCTTCCTGCTCTCCAATGACACTAAAAACCATGCTTCATTCTCTGGAGATGTGGCCTTATGTTTTCAATGACTTACCTAACCCTCGCCCTGCTTTTCCTTACTCTAATAACCCTACCACATCGCTGTGCTTTAATGACCTTTTAGTTTGCTGTACTGTTTAATGAGGTTTCAACTTTCACCCTGCTTGGGTAATGGGTACAAAAACTTAAACTAGTTCATCTTTTAAATACATCATCATTATTTCTATGTTTAGATATCTTAAATGAGCTTATTCATGTCAAACTCTGGTTTCCCTATACCAAATCAAGCAACACTTTCGAAAAATTGTGATACTGGCATTTTCCAAAATGAGCAGCACATATCAGGTAATGTATTAACATAATCTCTATACTGCTTTATTAATTTATCCTAAGAGTTCACCAGCATGTACAATCTTGTGATATTCCGGGGGAACGGCACAGTGGTTTAGTGGTTACCACATTTGCCTCTCATCGCTGGGTTCCCCAGTTTTCTTCCCACAGTTGAACAACATGTAGTTAAGGTAAAGTGCTCTAAACTGCCCAGTGTAATGATAATGCAGTGGCGCTGGGGGAGGAATGGTGGAGCCATTCGCAATTTTCATTTATTCATGAACTTCCGCTTTATCCTATATTAGGGTCGCGGTGGGGTTCCCCATGCCCATCCAGGGGAGAACGTCTCGGGCGCTGGGCAGATACACGCAGGACAGGGCGCCAATCCATCGCTGGGCACACACTCACTCACACAGACACACTCTATATGGGGCAATTTGGAGAACTCAATTGACTTGATCCATGTTTTTGGACTGTGGGAGGAAACAGGAGAACCCGGAGGAAACCCACGCAGACACGGGGAGAACATGGAAACTCCACCCAGATGGGGATTCGACCCGGGAATCCCTAGAGCTGAGAGGCGAACGTGCTAAACACTAAGCCACCGTGCCGCCCCCCATTCGCGATTTTCATTTTTTAATTCAAAGTAATTAATCCACCTGATGCAGCTCCACCTCATGAACCTTTGCAGCCTTTATAAGCTGTAACATCTCATGCCGTGGAGAAAGAAATCCATAGAAGAACAGGAGCAGGACTTTTGGCAATAGGACCAACCAATTTCAGTGGTTACATGTTTAAAAGAACATTTAAATATCATCTGTTTGAATAAACCCAGTTCTTGTTATTACATGGATCTTTCTCCCAATGTCGTTGAGATGTTACAGCATATAAAGATTGCACAAATTCATCAGGTGGAGCCACATTAGGTGCATTCATTACTTCTAATCAAACTCCGCTGATGGCTGCTGAGCTGCCATCAGAGCCATATCTGAAATTGCCTTATATAGTGAGTGAGTGAGTGTGCAATAGAGTGGTGCCCTGTCCTGTGTGTATCTGCCCAGAACCTGATACCTTCACTCGAAACCTTCACCTCTGGATAGGCATCCCAACCCAACCCCCCCTCCCCCCACCGGGTGAATGAATGAATTTGGCTATATGACAATATGATTGGTTTTAAAATAGAGATTTAAAATTTTCTGTCAGATCAGTTCAAGGCTTATGGTACTGAATTTTATTACATCACATAAAGGGATCGTCAGTGGCATTTTTAATGCTTTGTTGTCACATTTTGGTATGGAGGTCACATGTTCATAGCTTTATTAACTACTTTTTACTAAAAACCTCCTTTTTTGAAAATATGTGTGCAAAGAATGTCTGAGTTCTTTTTAATGACATGCTTTTTGTGCTTTGTCTAATTATTTACTAATGACAAACACTGCACATATAATTACTTAATATCAGCCTGCCTTTCTTTTAATTTACATAATTACAAATTCAGCACATACATGCAAATACATAAGAAAACAGCTAGATCGTTGGTTTTGGATGAAATTTTAAAAGGGTATCCTGTAATACAGAAAGAGTAATTATTCAGGGAAATACAGTAGATGGCAGCAAGGAGAATACTATGAATAATAAGTAAAATACTTTGTCAGCAAGTGAATTATCTAAATAACATAAAATGGTCAAAAACAGTGTGGATGGCTTTTCCATAATTATGTAGATTTAATAACAACCTTTATTTGATTGAACAAGTTCTTCAAAAGATTAATATAATAATGCCATTTTTAGTAAAGTGATCTTTTTGGCCTTCACACATTTTACTCAATATTTACTCCACATTTAACACATCTGTGTAGTGAAACACACATATACACTAGTGAAGTGAACACTTGTGCCCATTGGACAGCCTTAAACATGGCACCCAGGGAGCTCAATTGTTCGGAATAAAACCAGGGACCTTCAGGTCACAAGGCTGGTTCCTTTACCACAAGCCTACCACTGCCACTGCCAAGTCGAATAAGCAAAAAAGACTTGCAATCAACATTCCAATTTATACATGACACCCAATTTTGAGTGTTATATGCACCAATGTTGTGATACATTTGCCAAATTGGGGTAATGTTCTCATATTCTGTGGTATATCATGAACCTTTACTTTAGCTAATATGGTTACATTTGATAAAATAGAAGCAACAAACAATTTGTATACTTTTATTTGTACTTTTCCAGCTTCTTCTACACACCATTTGAACCGTAAAAGAAATTGTTTGTGATTGGTTGGATTTTTTTCGAGCCATTATCCAAAGCAACTCCGGCACTTTAGGAAATTACTTTCCATTGCCCTGTATTTGATGTTCATGAATGTTTTGTTAACTATGGAACTAATACTGCAACCAAAAAGGCTTTTTCTCAAATCCTACCAAGAGTTTCCCACAATGCTTTGAATCAAAGGTAATGTTACGAAGAAGGAGATGCACAAAAATTGACAGCTACATCTAAAATTAATGAAAAATGCTGTTTTTACAGCAGATGTGGATGGCAAGCTATCCCTGTGTTTTTGAAAAAAAAGGAAAACTAAGGTGCAATTATATGTGATTTTTGAGTGTGTAAGCAAAAATTGGGTGTCCATTTTCCCACTGGCTAAGCAGTTGGAACTTTTAAGGCTTAATTGAGGGTTCTTCTGCTGTACTTGGCAGCAAAACAAAAGATTTCTTCAAATGGAATTTTGTCCCAAGCAAACTAGGAGCTTTATTAGCTCCTGGGCTTTCTTAAAGCTTTGGCATGGTAAATGCATCTTAGATGTTTGTGAACCTTTTTGAATTTTGGCCTAAAACTTCATTAGATTTTAACCAAGTCCTAAAAATCAATAAGGAAAACCAAATAAAATAAATGTCACAAAAATATGAAACTTTTTTATTGACGAAATGAATCCAATATTCTATAACACAGAGTGGCAAAAGCATGTAAAGCTTTGCTTTCAGTACTCAGTGTGTGCCATTTGTACAGCAATAACTGGTTATTAGAAAACTTAAACCATTGTTGGTAGGACGACTTTTGAGATTATTCTCATCGTCTTACTGCATGACCCACATTATTTTTGGATGGCGCTAATGGACCAATAACCCCACATTTCCATAATATAATTTGGATTCTGGTCCAGATGTAGCTAAACAGTTTTAAATATTAGTGTAAAATATTAGTGATAAAAAGATACAAGTTTTAAATGGAAACATATGGACTGTCAGTGGAAAAAAAGCGAATAAAACAAGAAGTCTGTACAATCAGCAGCTGTCAGGACAGCCAATCATACGTCAGCATGGTTTAACAACAGAAAACGGTCTGATAAGCAGGTCACCTTTGACCTTGTCTGTTCAACATCTTAGGAAAGCAAATGATGAGGAAAACACAACAAGGTTTTATGGGACTATTTTCACAATAAGACATTGTCTTTTTGGCCACATCAATCGGGGCAGCTGTAGGCTTGTGGTTAAAGAACCAGCATTGTGACCTGAAGGTCACAGTTTGATTCCCAGTGCCCTTGTGCTATACACCTAACTCCATTTGCTGCCCAGGAGCTGTATACACTGCTCCGGGCACCAAGTGACATTACAAAGTACTCATAAACAATGTGGCTATATTCATCACAGTAACAATATGCAAATGTTTCTAATCCAATACGGTTCTTTAGTAATGCTTCTTAAGCTTGATGCACAAGCAGGTTTAATATTTGCCAATAATTTGTTCCATGGGCGCTACCGTAAGTAAGATTATTGTTTTGCATATCCTGTGGCTGACACTTTTGGATGTTACCTTAGTGCTTGTAGCAATGTTTATATATAACCTGAAACAGCAAAGGTGGAGCAGAAATGTAAATAAATGTAAACTGTGGTCACAACATGTAAAGTGTAGCTACAGATCAGAAATTAATTTATCAATGTAGCATCATTATTAGGAAGATATGAAATCAATAATGAACAAGCAGCAGATAAAGCGAAAACACTTTACAAGTAATGACTCATTAAAATCTATTAGTTAACATGTAGGGCGGCACGGTGGCCTCTCAGCGATAGAGATTCCCGGTTCGAATCTCCATCTGGGTGGAGTTTCCATGTTCTCCCCTTGTCCGCATTGGTTTCCTCCGGGTTCTCCGGTTTCCTCCTCCAGTCCAAAAACATGGATCAAGTCAATTGAGTTCTCCAAATTGCCCCATATAGAGTGTGTACAGTATGTGTGTGTGTCTGTGTGAGTGAGAGTGTGCCCAGCACATTCACTCACACAGATTGGCGCCCTGTCCTGGGTGAATCTGCCCAGCGCCCGAAACGTTCTCCCCTGGATGGGCATGGGGAACCCCCCGCCACCCTAATATAGGATAAAGCGGATGATAATGGATGGATGGATGTATAGTTAACATGTACATTAATATTTTATTTATTTTATTAAAATATTTATTCTGTCAGGAAGAATATACACAGCAATGCTTGTAGTGGTGAAGGAAATCTAAAGTTATTTACAAAACTTATCTCATAATTGTGAGATCGTTGAATTGCATGCCTGCCCTGTGCTTGCTTTATGTTTATTTCTGAATAACCTGATTTGCCTCTACCTGGCTCCAAGTTTAAGATCAAGTAAATTGTTTATAGAGAGCTTTTTACAATAGTACATTGTCACAAAGCAACTTTCCAGTGTTACAAGCCTTTGAATCCCCAAACAGCAAGTGACAGTGGCAAGAAAAAACTCCCTTGTTATTTTAAGGAAGAAACTTTGTGAGGACCAAGACTCAGTGGGGGACTCATCCTACTTGAGCAGCCGGGCAGCAGTAGGACACTTATGTTCAGATTGTGTGATAATAAGGTGACCCGTATTTAACAATTAGAAAACCCATGTGGTATTATCAATTCATTTAACGACAAAATTAAAAGTGTTAAAATTTAAAATGTTTCGCTTAAAATTCAATTTTAATGTCCTACGATGTCAATAAATGTACATAAAAAGTATCAATGCATATTTAGTTAGATGGAGTTAGATTCAGTTATCCATCCATCAGGATTATCTTCCAATTAATCCCCTACTAGGGTAGCGGGGGGCTGGTTCTCCATGCCCATTCAGGGAAGAACGTTTCAGGCGCTGGGCAGATACAACCAGAAAAGGGTGCTATTGCTGGGCACCCACTCACTTACACACACACACACACACACACACACACACACACACACACTATATGAGTAAATTTGGAGCATACAATTTACCTTAATCCATGTTATTGGACTGTGTGTGGAAACCAGAAAACCTAGAGAAAACCCACACGGACACGGGGAGAACATAGAAACTTCACCTAAATTGGGATTCGAACTGGGAATCCCTAGTGTCGAGAGGCGAACATGCTAACCACTAAGCCACTGTGCTGCCTAGATTCAGTTATGTATTTGATTATTATTTTTTGTCTCGCTTTACTATCATTATTTAAATGGAAAGGTGACATGAAATGTGGGCCTGGTAGATCAGAAGGTTGTGGGTTCAAATCCCTGGTCCACTAAAGTCACTAATGCCAGTCCTTGAGCAAGGCCCCTAACCATATTTGTTCCAGGGATGCTGTGGCCAACCATGTGCTTGATTTGTAAGTACCTTTGGATAAAAGTGTACTAAATGACCAAAAGTGATCTGATGTTGTTGCTCATCTGGCTTAAGGTTTGATCTATTAAACATTCTGTGATACTTTCCTACTCAACATAAATGTATATCACCATAACCATAGCTTGAATTGTTCTGGTCAGTATTTGTTGACTTTGCTTGTCATCAGTGAGGGTTTTATTTTTTTTCATTCATTCATTATCTTCCACTTTATCCTATATTAGGGTTGCAGGGGGGATTCCTCATGCCCATCCAGGGGAGAACGTTTCGGTCGCTGAGCAGATACACCCAGGACAGGGCGCCAATCCATTGCTGGGCACACACTCACAGACATGCACACATACACACATTTCAACCTTTAAAAACGTCTGTGGTGGGGTTGAATCAAGGCTTTGTGTCAGACACTGGAGTTTCACATTAAACTATGGCCAAATATTCATTCATTCATTCATTATCTTCCGCTTTATTCTCTATTAGGGTCGCGGTGGGGTTCCCCATGCCCATCCAGGGGAGAACGTCTCGGGCGCTGGGCAGATAAACCCAGGACATGGCGCCAATCCGTCGCTGGGCACACACTCACTCACACAGACACACTCTATATGGGGCAATTTGGAGAACTCAATTGACTTGATCCATGTTTTTGGACTGTGGGAGGAAACCGGAGAACCCGGAGGAAACCCACGCGGACACTGGAAGAACATGGAAACTCCACCCAGATGGGGGTTCGAACCGGAAATCCCTAGTGCTGAGAGGCGAACGTGCTAACCACTAAGCCACCGTGCTTGGCCAAATATTAAAAACAAATAATAGCATTGGCATTAGCATGTACAAACTATTAAAATTCATTCATTAACGGTTCTGTAGTAAAAGTGGTATTATCATGGCACACCCAAAAACAAGTTCTGGGTAGAATTTGGAATATTAGTATCTCAATATTCAAGTTCTGCAGAAGTATTATTTTCAAGTCCTAACTCAACCCTTCAATAAAATATTTCCAGTTATAACTACTGGTAACACAAAAGGACAACAATGAATACAATTAAATCCAGGTGATAATCCATTTCCTCGTAGTCTGCAGCAGCAAACATACCATTCATACCATAATTCCACTCTATACAAAGCTTATCCATCAGTAAGTGTTTTGGTGGTTGCTTTGGCTGTAGTTTGATTTCCTATGCACAGTTGGGAACACACTAAGCTCATAAAACAACTGGAAACATGTAGTGTTCCATTGTGAAGAGTGTAGAATCCTGTCATTAACAGATCAGCTGTCAACGTTTGTTCAGGAAAGCTGTAAGAGGAGGGAAGGTCTTCTCAGAGGCCAGAGTTGACAGGAGACAGTTAAGGTTAAGCTGTCACGTGGATAGAATCTCTAACAGTGCACCTGCTTTCAGAAAAGGAACACTCCTAAGGCATGTTTTTTGCCCCGTCAAACAGAAGAATGAGACTATTTGCCAAACCGACAGGTCCCTGTTGTTGCTCAGCCTGTTTGAGTGGTTTTAACCAGGTACACGGAGTAACAGACTTGCCCATATTGGCATGCTTGAGTGGAAATAGAATTGAACATTTCATTCACTTCGAAGGGCGTGTCTGTGAGGAGATTATGAAATAATTGTTCATGCATTTTAGTATTTAATATTTGGATATGCGGTTTAAACCTACAGTGTGAAACATATAAAGCATGGTTTAATGATGTTAATGATGTAGGATGAATTGGAGACACCACCTGGATACATGGCATAAACTATCCAACGTTAGAGAGAATCAGCTTGGCACAGAGTTCTGCAGCCCAATAAAGGCTATAAAAAAAGTGTGAGAAAGGTGACTAGCATAGAAAATGTGTTATTATATAATTTTCCATTATTATTATCTTTGTTTCTGACTGTTTCTATTATGGTTGGTAAGGGTTAGGGATTTTTCTGTTTGCCCTGAATGACTATCGTCCTTCATCACCTTTAGTTTTTCTCTTGTCTTCCTGTCTGTTGCTTCCATCCTAACCATCCATCTGCCCATACAAACCATTAACTCCATTTACCACAAAAAGTATCGGGATGACAGACCCAAATTTTTAGACTTTTGCTGTTTATACATAGTTGTGGGCAGCACGGTGGCTTAGTGGTTAGCACGTTCGCCTCTCAGCACTAGGGATTCCCGGTTAGAATCCCCATCTGGGTGGAGTTTCCATGTTCTCCCCGTGTCCGCGTGGGTTTCTTCTGGGTTCTCCGGTTGGCAATATTGGGAGGACCACAGTCCAAAAACATGGATGAAGTCAATTGAGTTCTCCAAATTTCCCCATAGAGTGTGTATGTGTGCGTGTCTGTATGAGTGAGTGTTTACCCAGCGATAAATTGGCGCCCTGTCCTGGGTGTATCTGCCCAGCGCCCGAAACGTTTTTCCCTGGATGGGCATGGGGAAATTTACAATTTTAAATAAAAAAAAATACATTGCCATCTCCACATTAAACTTGTTTAAAAGCCAGAGAAAAATTTTTTTTTAAACAAGACTTAAAAAGCTCGAGTGATCCAGCAGAACAAATATGCTACGGCAGGTTATTTCAGAGCCAAGGGGCAGCTGCCGCAAATGCTCAGTCGCCTTTAATTTTTAGTCTCGTTTTGAGGGTGAGTAGAAGCAGCTGATTGGCCAATCTCAGAGTCCTGGTGAGATTGTGGATATGTATAAGCTCTATGAGATATTGGTACTAAATGATACAAGCTTAAAATCAAATAGGAGTTTAAAATCAATTCTAAAAGCCACCAGAAACCTTTGATAAAACTCTCAAATGATAAAAGACCTATTTTTCATGACTGAGCTAACAATTAAATTTGAACTTATCATCAAATATTACCCTGAGATTTTTTTTTTTTATAAAAAAATGTATCTAAAATTTAGCAGTTTGGACATTGGGTTCAAGTTGCCGCTGTTACACTTAAGAGACACTGTGGCTGCTCCTGCTCTCTGATTCAAGCTAACAAGATCGACTATGCAATGAAGAACATCTGAACTTTGCACTTCTATATTCTGTATATATACATACATAAAAGCAATAAAAGCATTTACGCTTAATTGGATTAACTTATGAAACTCAAATATATTTAAGTGTGCACTTGTCCTAAACATATTTGATTGGACTTGGTATTAGAGCTGAACTAAAGACAGCCCTGGTCTAGCCCCAGCTTTGTTTAATGAATCGTTTACTGGTGCTGGATTACCGTAAGATCTTACAGTGACAGCACGAAGAATAGGAGGTTTTAATGTTCTAATATCCAAAAGTGCCTTCCACCCAGTCAGTATCAAACACAGGTGACTGATGGTTGCTCTCACTCTCTCCCTTTTGGAGTGCTACATAATTATAGTAATGGTCTGGCCTCCTGCCAGTCAGTCTGTGATTTGTGTGTCTTGCCCCAGACAGACTAAGCTAAGACCCCTGGGCGAGAGAGAGAAAGTGAGAGAGAAAGAGAGAGACAGACCACCATCCTTGCTTGCAAAATGTACTCTGCTGCATATTTCGTTGCGTCCATCTGGTGCTGATGCAGTTTTGACCTCCCCTGGGAGGACACAGAAGGTACAGCCCAGACAGCTATGACTCCTACATCTCCAGTATGTGTCAGTTCATTTGCTGTGACCTCAAAAAAAAGAAACAAATCACATATATTGTGTTCCAGCTTTTAATTAAACTTAGTGCTATTATGTATATATTTTAGTAAGATTAATTGTATTGCTTGTATATATACCTACATTTTTAAAGCTTTAAACCAACACCATGTTATTTTCATTAAAAGGGTTATTTTATTACAAATATTTAATATTTGCAGTTTTTTTTTATATTATTTTACTGTTAAGAGGTCTAAAGTTTGTTATATATTCTTACACTCCTCTTTAATCTCTTAATGCTTAGCGCAGCAGAACAAAATATGCAC
Organism: Corydoras maculifer; assembly: GCA_019802435.1. Taxonomy (NCBI): domain Eukaryota; kingdom Metazoa; phylum Chordata; class Actinopteri; order Siluriformes; family Callichthyidae; genus Corydoras; species Corydoras maculifer. Next base: position 747,078 of record JAFMOD010000047.1, on the reverse strand, counting down.
ATTCAAAATGCCATTAATACAAATTAAGGAAGTGTTTGTAATTTGTAGATTTAGGAAGTGTTTAAATAGCATGATTAAAATTTAATTGTTTACTTCAGGAATTGGAGGATTAAAGTATGAGTGCATCAAAGTATTGCAATCAACAAATTTGATTTGTGTATTAAATATAATTTTAAATCTGTGTATGGCGTTTGCTAAGGTTATTATTTTATTAGACTGTGGTATTAATCTGAAACAATTTAGGGTTCGAATCTCCATCTGGGTGGAGTTTCCATGTTCTCCCCGTGTCTGCGTGGGTTTCCTCCGGGTTCTCCGGTTTCCTCCCACAGTCCAAAAACATGGATGAAGTCAAGGGAATTCTCAAAATTGCCCCCTATAGAGTGTGTCTGTGTGAGTGAGTGTGTGCCCAGTGATGGATTGGCGCCCTGTCCTGGGTCTGTCTGCCCAGCGCCTGAGACGTTCTCCCCTGGTTGGGCATGGGAAACCCCGCCGCGACCCTAATAGAGGATAAGCGGGAGATAATGAATGAATAAATGAATTTAGGGTTAGGAATAAACAGCAATGTTGAAAATCTGAAACTAGAATATACCTTTATCATGGCACTGGGTTATTAAAGCCTGTGCAATATTTAAATTATTTAGTATATTAAGTACTATAATGCAGCGAGATGCATGGTGATGCTCTTCTACCTCACAGCAGTTTTCCTGGTTTTGATGTTGCAGAAGACCAGTTTATTAATAATTTTGCTGTTAATAAATACGTTTATGGACAAACTTTATATATATATATATATAATAGTCTTTTTGTAACTAATTTATCAAAAAAATAAGATCGAGGTTGTGCACTATTGTGAATAAAAAAAAAGTATAGAAAAAAGTATAACTGTACTTTGCTTCATGTCATGCCTAAAAACACCACTTTCCCATGATTTATTTACAATAATGCACGAAATATGCACAAATTAAAAAACAGGGATGAATTATTATAGTTATTACCTTATAAGCATTGCCAAGTATCCTCCAGTTTTATTAAGCAGGAGGCAAAGACCTTAAGCTTTGAAGCTGTTGTCTTTACAAAAGAAAAATTGCACAGTGTAGTAAATAAGGAATAGAAAATATTTATTTATTCATTATCTCCCGCTTTATCCTCTACTAGGGTTGCGGTGGGGTTCCCCATGCCCATCCAGGGGAGAATATTTCGGGTGCTGGGCAGATACACCCAGGACAGGGTGCCAATCTATCGCTGGGCACACATTCACTCACACAAACACACACTATATGGGGCAATTTGGGGTTCTCAATTGACTTGATCCATGTTTTTGGACTTTGGGAGGAAACCGGAGAACTCCACCCAGATGGGGATTTGAACCGGGAATCCTTAGTGCTGAGAGGCGAACGTGCTTACAAATAAGCCACGTGCCGCCCGGAATAGAAAACAAATGAAAGAAATTCATTCATTCATTATCTCCGGCTTATCCTCTATTAGGGTCGCGGTGGGGTTCCCTATGCCCATCCAGGGGAGAACGTTTTGGGCACTGGGCAGATAGACCCAGGGCAGGGCGCCAATCCATCGCTGGGCACACACTCACTCACACAGACACACTCTATATGGGGCGATTTTGAGAATTCAATTTACTTGATCCATGTTTTTGGACTGTGGGAGGAAACCGGAGAACCCGGAGGAAACCCACGCAGACACGGGGAGAACATGGAAACTCCACCCAGATGGGGATTCGAACCGGGAATCCCTAGTGCTGAAAGACGAACGTGCTAACCACTAAGCCACCGTGCCGCCCATGTAAGAAATTACTTTTTATAATACAGGGTAGCTTCATTTTTAAATGAAATTTAAAACTATAAGCAAGAAGAACTGATGTTAAAGACCAAGATCTTTCTAACAAGTTTTTAAGATTTGTGGAGGATATTATATCTAGGCAAATACTTTATGCCTTGTAATACGTATTGATCATTTGATCATATCTTGTAAAGACAAACATCCTGTGGAAATTAAAGGATTAAGGGATTATCTCTTAAAAGTAGCCAAGCCAGAACTAGATCTGCTGAATTGACCCCTTGTTTTTCGTCTCTTCTGAGCAGTGTGGTTCTTTCTACACCTTTATATTTATTGGTTTTTTTGTTTGTTTTTTTTGCTATATAATGACATTTGACAGTATGGCTTATGTTGTGTATTTCTGCTTAATTCATTCGGCCTTGTAATCTAGTATTTAATTGGCTGACCACATGCTTTCACTCGTTTGTCGGATTTGTCGTTTTAGTTGACGGCTCCACAAGCTCCCCAACCGATTTGGTCCGTAACCATGGTTTCACAATAGACTCCCACCTTAAACTCTCTGATCATGTTATCAAAAATGCCCATTCCTGCAGATTCCTTCTTTACAATATAAGAAAGACCTTTCTTGACTGAAAATGCTACCCAACTTGTTAGTTCAAGCCCTCATCCTATCCCGGCTTGATAATTGTGTCCCAGCTTCCACAATCAGACCTCTACAACTGATTCAAAACTCTGCAGCCCGACTTGTGTTTAACCAGCCCAAGCGAACTCATGTGACTCCACTACTCATTACTCTCCATTGGCTCCCTGTAGCTGCTGCATTCAGTACAAGTCACTGACTCTGACCTACAGGACCATTTCTGGATCTGCCCCCTCTTACCTTCACTCTATATTTTGAAAATACACTCCGACTCGTTCACTTCGCTCACCGAGGAGCTAATTCTCACTCCGTGGCGTTCACCACTGCAACATGGTGGAACGATCTTCCCAACTCTGTCCGTAAGGCAGAATCACTGAGCAGTTTTAAAAAACTACTGAAGACGCACACTTTAACAAGTACCTGTTGTAAAAAAAAAAAGGGAGCGGGGGCGCAGCATCAAATAACAATCAGGTTTTACAGTGTAGTTGGTTTTCTTCATAACTACTGACATTTGTAAGTCGCTCTTTGGATAAAAGTGCTAAATGACTAAATGTAAATGTAAATGTAGTTGACATTTGTTTGCATCTGCAAAAAAAAAAAAACATACAAGTCTTTTTCTGAATTTTTCAGAGATTTTTACATGCTGTCAGTGTTATTGTCATGATGCAGCTGTACATTCATCATATTCGTAGTTGATTTGTATAATTAAAGTTTTGCTGTAACTGTATACGAACACACACACACACACACACACACACACACACACACACACACACACACACACACACACACACACTATCATCATTGTTTCTAACATGTCACTGTTCATGACCAGCTCAATGAGCAGATTAAACTGTATCGGGTTTCAATTTCAATTCTTGCACACAATCAATCACTCATTTTAATTATTAATTCATTATCTTCTGCTTTATCCCCTAAAAGGATTGCGGGGGATTTCCCATGCCCTTCCAGGGGAGAACATTTTGGGTGCTAAGGAGCTACACCGAACAGATATACAGGTGCCAATCAATCGCTGGGCACAAAGACACACACAAAAACACACAATTTATGAGGCAAATTAGAGCAATCTACCTTAACCTATGTTTGTGGACTGTGGGAGGAAACCATAAACCCAGGAGAAACTCATACGTACACAGGGAGAACATGGAAACTCCACCCAGATCGGGATTCAAACCTGAATCCCTAGCGCAGAGAGCCGAATGCGGTTCACACCTTAAGTTGTATGATTTCACATAAAGAAAAAAAAGAGTGGTGGTTAACAACAAGAATAGAAATCCTGTTTAGAGTTTTAAAATAAAATTTGCTAAGCAATGCTAGTGTAATCAAAAATTCCTTGCAGTTACCTGACACAAAAATTAGCTTGTTTGGTTTTTCAGGCACGCCATCAATCCCAATCAAGGAAGGCAAAGTTAAATTTCACCATTAATAAGCCATTTATAGATAATTATATTATTAATATAATTATAGTTGTTCTTATATTTCCATACATTCTTTTAATAGTGTGCAGTTTAGTTATAAATACATTTCTTAACATTCCAGATATTACTGTTTCAGTTTAATTGCAGGATAATTACATTTTTGTTAGATGTTGTTCATTTATCCTATTATTTTGTATAAAGCAATACATTAGCATATTCTTGTGCCTGGCAGAGGTATGACTGCAACCTTCCCTTTTGCAAGTACCCCCCTCCCCTCAATCGATGTTCCTCTATGACTCATTGCACAGTCATCAAATGTTTTCTTTGCAGGTCCAAGATCAGTGTGCAGAATTTACTAGCGCTTGTCTGTTGCAAGGTGGTGAAATCATCACAGGTCTGAGGTATCTCAATGCAAAGTGGCTCTGATGAGTCACTGAGCATGATGAGCTTAACCGATCAAAGCCGAGCACATCGGGATTACAACAATTTAAAACCTTTTAAAAAGTCCTATAACCTTAACATAAAAAATTATTAAACACTTCATTTAACTCTAACTGCAAGGAAAATTGAACTGAGCTGAAACACAAACCAGATGACAAAAGAAAAACTAATTAGATGTATGCTGTGGATCAATACTACAGTTACCCTTTTTTATGGTTTCTGTTTTTTTGTTCAATGCTTTTACAGTATATCTTTTAGTCTGATCTTTGATTTAAAGAAGTGAAATTATTGTGGGAGTCAGTGTATTTCTGATGTTATACATTATGCAAAATTACATTCTATACACATACATATGTTTGCAATGATTTAGCCATTCTGTCGTATCCTGCAGCCCAATGGCAGATCTTCCTCCCCACGGCATGCGCTTTTCCCAGTTTTAAAGTGCGCACATGTTTATTAGGCGGAGCCACGCCAGGTGCATTAATTAATTATAATCAAAGTCCATTACCGATGGCTCCGCCTTCTTCCACAGCACCATCACACTCCTGCAACAATAGCTTGCATTAAAGTATTCATTGCTCTTTTTACTTAACAAATCATTTTGTTTAAATTTGGTATTTCACTAAAGAACCTTCTAAAAGTGCAATTACTTTTGTGTTTTTAAATTTTCATTCATTCATTATTTTCTGCTTTTATCCTCTATTGGGGTCGCGGGGGGGTTCTCCACGCCCATCCAGGGGAGAATGTCTCGAGCGCTGGGTAGATAGACCCAGGACAGGGTGCCAATCTATCACTGGGCACATAATCACTCACACAGACACACTATATGGGGAATTTGGAGAATTCAATTGACTTCATCCATGTTTTTGGACTGTGGGAGGAAACCAGAGAACCCGGAGGAAACCCACACAGACACGGGGAAAACATGGAAACTCCACGCAAATTGGGATTAAAACCCGTAATCCCTAGCGCTGAGAGGTGAACGTGCTAACCACTAAGCTACCGTGCCACCCCTAATAGCAATTATAGCAAATATAAAAAAACAGTATAAAATCTGTGTGGCAGTGTGGAGATTAATCAGATGCCATTCTGGAGGTGGAGCCAAGTGCTTTTAATTGTTTGTGTGTCTGTGAAAAAGCTTAAAGGGCATAAGAAAAAGCTTTTGAAGAAAAAGCTAGAGAAAACTGGCGAGGCAGCAAATTCTAAAAAGTGGTTCAGGAACATGCAGTTAAGCACTTGAGCCCATCTTTCATTACATGGGCGCGAAAAGTTGTTTGTTGTCCGTCTTTTGATGCATCACTTAAAAGCATGTTTTAGTTCATCCCACGGCAGTTTTCAGTATTCTCATTTTCAGACAGCTTGTACAAGTGGGACAAAGTAACTTAAATTCATTTAAGGAAAAACAGTTTCACACAAATTACATACAAAGAGAATTAGAAAATTGCCAAAAAACATCTTGCTTCTTTACAAAAGCCATCTATTTGTTAATACTTTGACTCTTAGTCATGAATAGTTTTGGAATCGAATGAACAACATTACAGTACAAAAACAAAAGTCTTATTGCTTCCCCACCTGGGAGCCATGTCATTAGTTTTTGTTAGGCCTCCAGATATCTCAAGACCTTCAAATTAACAATAACCAGACACAGTATTCTCTTTTGAAATAACCCAAGCATAATATTCTTGTGATTCTTTTTTTAAAATGACCTGATTATTTGATTGCAAGTAAAGTAGTGAATTTCAACAACCAGTAATTTAATTATCGGAGAACTAGATTTACCCTCTATGGCAAAAAATGTTTGTGAACTTACTTTTTTTCTGAACAAATAAATTTGTTGATAAGGAATAAACAAACTATTTTGCTTTTTAGAGAGATGAGCATATGTATTAGAAATTCTGCCCCTCAACTCACAAAACAGTTCATCCTAAAAGGAAAGTATTTTATTATATGAGGTCAGGGATGCAGGTGATTGGGGCTAAATGGTTTAATTCCATTTATTAATAACTAACGGTTAAATTTAATGAAAGCGTGAAAGCAGGTGGATGTGAAATAGGAACAGCTTGGAATTTCTGCACGTACACTTTGTTTTTAAATGCCAACACTCAACAACACAAACTTACAAATACATCACAATACAGCTTCTGCAATTTTTTTTTTCTCCTTCTTCAGAATCATGAATTTTTGATTCCAAAGGGGGAAATTGCGGTTTTTACAGATGCTCCATTTGTTGTGTGTGTGTGTGTGTGTGTGTGTGTATATATATATATATATATATATATATATATATATATATATATATACACATTATCTTCCACTTTATCGTACTCTTCTGCTTTTATCCTCTATTAGGGTCGCGGGGGGGTTCTCCATTCCCATCCAGGGGAGAAAGTTTTGGGCGCTGGGCAGATACACCCAGGACAGGGCACCAATCTATCGCTGGGCACACACTCACTCACACATACACACTCTATATGGAGCAATTTTGAGAACTCAATTGACTCAATTGTTTTTGGACTGTGGGAGGAAACCGGAGAACCCGGAGGAAACCCATGCAGACATTGGGAGAACATGGAAACTCCACCCAGATGGGGATTCGAACCGGGAATCCCTAGTGCTGAAAGGCGAATGTGCTAACCTCTTGTTCGGTATGTTGGCATCTGCCATTTTCAACCTGCTGCCCCATCATGCAACAGCATAAAGGATGCCACTCGCCACCACAGACTCATAGAAGGTCTTGTGTATAGTCCTGCAGATGTTGAAGGACCTCACGCTTCTCATAAAGTCGAAACAACTTGTAGGGGGTTTCTGTGTTTTTAGTCCAGTCCAGTTTATTGTCTGTGTACACACCCAGATATTTGTGTAACCTGATAATATTTATTACCACTGTTTCGAACAAATGTGATCTGCTTGATCCTCTTTTATTGAAGGTAACACACTTGCTGGTGCTAAATATGTGAATGTGGGCATGCATGCTGTTTTAGCAAACAGATGCTTTCATAGTACAGCTAAATACTCAATTGTTAAATCAAATCTGGGCAGAAAATCGGAACTGGTAATTTAGAAATTAGTCTTGTAAGTAAACAAGAAACACTAAATTGTTCACAAATTGCTTTAGACTGTGTGTGTGCCATGATGTTTCCACAAATTTTGTATAATGAGCATGAACTCTATCAGGAATAAACAACTACATTTACATTTTTCCCTTTTTATTTTTTAAACACGACAATGAAATTGAAGGAAAAAGAAAAATGATGGTTAGGATGGAGGCAGGAAAAGTACATCCAAGATTTGATTCAGTGCCCTGATTTTATCCAGGCCTTAAATAACAGTGCTCTGCATTATTAATGTGTGGCGATGTGAGACTGCTTTTGGGAAGCTTACTCTTTTATGAGCTTAAGTAATTAGCCAACACATGTTGGACTAAACCAGCTCACTCTGGATCAGTGTTGTTTCATTGCTATGCTTTCCAAATCTTTTTTCAGCTGTGATGATTACTATGTGTTGATTATAAAGCAGAAATAAAGGTACAGCTCAGTGTTCAGTGTAATTGATGGAAGATGGACTCATGGCATAAAGTCCAAGTAAAGCAATTAGGGCTGATGGCATGTAATTTATAGACATTCAGGCAAATCCTGAATTAGTTATACAATGTCTTTGAAACAGTATTAACATAATAGTCAAATTGTCATATGGTGGATTTATATTCTAAAAGATATAATAAGCACCATTTTGGTTTCAAAAAACCCCAAACATAATTCTATGTTTATTAAATTTTACAGCAAATCATACAATCAGAACAACTGACAACTAAGTTATTAGACAAACTGAGTGAACACTGGTTTATAAGTTTTGCACATTAAAACTCTCACTTCATAATACCCTATAGATGTTTTTTTTTTTTTTTCTAATAACCACTTTAAACTAAGAAAATAGCAAAGAACTACAGATATTAAAAAACCTGAATACACATTTAACTAAATCTAATGCTTCATTAAATAAAATGTTCTATATTTAACCTTGAAAAGACCTAAAGTTAAAATACATTGTTTCTATTTATTGCATACCAAGGTAAAATCTGGCATGCTCTGTGACTCTTATTCGGTACTTTACTGTCTTCCAATGTGTCTTTTTCAATCAAAAGGGTAGCTTAGGTCGCCTAAAAAAGACTGTGACTGCTTTTAAAGCAAATCTAAAACCCCAGAAAAGCAGAGCAGCTGATGGGGTCTGTGGAATGTGTTTTTGCTCAGTGTATTTTCAGTCTTATACACGAGAGTACTGTTATTCAGAAAGAGTCATTAACTCAATCAGCAGTCTGGGTAATTACTACAGCCTTCCATTACCACTTGTTTGCTTAAGTCATCTTATTGCTAAAAATAAAGTTAAATGTAGCCCCTGGCAAAGTAATTTAGCCTTTTTTGGCTTTACTTCATTCTGTATTGAAATATAGCAACATTTCAAATAAATGAATTATGGATTTGAATACTTTCAAGGGTTTTGGTTTATATTTTAACAATAGATGTACTCTATTTATCTACTCTATTAATAGATGTACTGGTTGAAGTAACAAACAAAACTGTGGTTTTCAGACTCTCTGTTGACAGTGGCATAGAAAAGGACTATGGACAAACTACGGGACATGAACATATGAATAATGTCAGTCACCCTCTGCACACCATCGCTACCAATCAGAGGAGTCTGTTTAGAGTTAGACTGTTTCTTCCTAAATGCAGGACCAACAGAACTGTACAACTTCTTTTAAGTTGTATCTTATCTTACTTATCCTATTTTACTAAGTTTACACACTTGAAACATGATTCTTCTGCCAAATCGGGGAAAATTCTCAAGCTTAGTCAGGTCAACGATGGCCAAAGTACTGCTGACTTGACCTTTTTGTAGCGTTACCCTGGATTTAGATTTAATAGATTTTTTTCTTCAGGTGTGAAACATGAATTACGCCACACCATACTTCCAACACCATGCTTCACTGTACTGATAGCATTCTAAGGGTAATGAACAGGTTTGAAATTCTGCTAGTAGTCTAAAGTAAGAGCAAAATAATTTGTCATATTAATGCTGAATTAATGAATTAATATTAATGAAAAAGATTTTTTTTTTCCATATGTAATAGCATTATTATTGGGATTCCCAAAGAAAAAAGTTCATAGGACAGCAGCAAGGCAATGCTGTTACAGAGTAAAAATACTTGATCAATCGTGTCAAATCAAGCCATTTTTAATAATTCCACTGTGGTAATTTATTATTTTATTTAATTTTGGGGCGGCACGGTGGCTTAGTAGTTTGCACGTTCGCCTCTCAGTGCTAGGGATTCCCGTTTCAAAATCCCAATCTGGGCAAAGTTTCCATGTTGTCTGCGTGGGTTTCCTCCGGGTTCTCCGGTTTCCTCTCACAGTTCAAAAACATGGATCAAGGTCAATTTTGGCCTTGTTTTCTGTCCACAGAGCTTTAATTGACATTACTTACATAGAACTTGTAAGATTTGCCACTGATATAGGGCTGAATATTATGTTTTAGTACAAAGTTCTAGTTCGACCTGAAGACAAAATATTATTAATTATTTTAATGTGCTAAACTCTAATATCCAAGGTACGAAAATTGTGTGTTGCAAGTATTGCTACCATGTTATAACTTAATCTAAACATTTTGGTTTCTGAGAATGTATGAATAAGTATTACGAATTAAGAGTACATGCAGGGTGGGATTCCGCTTAAAGAGTTTCCCAAATACCAAACAGTAAAACTACTAAAATTGTACAAAACATATTACAGTAACTGATACAGCAAACCCAAAAGCCCCAACCTCCTACAAAATCTGCATACAGGTTTCAGTAAGCGTTAACCAATCAAGCATGCAGACTTACCACAGGGAGGGGTCTACACAAAGTGCATAATGAGGATGTGCTTGCTAAAAAAGGGAAAAAAAATAATAAATAAATAAATTAAATAATAATAATAATTTAAAAAAATTAACCCTATAAGACCCTAATAGAGGATAAAGCGGGAGATAATGAACGAATGAATGAATGAAATAATATATATATATATATATATATATATATATATATATATATATATATATATA
>JAFMOD010000047.1:684142-731299 GCA_019802435.1 Corydoras maculifer | reverse complement strand
CCCCCCCCCCCCCCCGCGACCCTACTAGAGGATAAAGTGGAAGATAATGGATGGATGGATGGTACCCATTTTATTCTGATATTTTTTATTTTATTTTATGCTAAAGCCTTTTCCATTGCTGGGCTGGACTCACTCACTCAGACTGCGCACACTATATGGAGGGCAATTTAGATGGGACAATTTAGAGCTGCCAATTTACCTGAAATCCATGTTATTGTCACACAGACATGGGGAGAACATGGAAACTCCACCCAGTTTAGGATTTGACCCTGGATTCCCAACACTGAAAGGTGAATGTGCTAACCACTAAGCCCCTGTGACACCCCACCCACATGCTCATCTGTATGAATGGGCCAAAATTCCCCTTAACTTAAACTGCGATGTCATAAAAGTCCAGGTAGTTGTTATATGTCCATATAGTATAGCTAGTTATTTCCAATTAAGCCGAACATAATGCAGTTACTTTTACTTAAAAACTGTTTTAAAGTAATACATTTTTTACAGGGAAATATCCATACCTCACTACGTTTATTTGAAGGGTTTAGTGACTTTCAGGGGCGGCACAGTGGCTTAGTGGTTAGCACATTCACCTCTCAGCGCTAGGGATTCCGAGTTCGAGTCCCTATCTGGGTGGAGTTTCCATATTCTCCACGTGTCCACGTGGGATTCCTCCAGGTTCTCCGGTTTCCTCCCACAGCCCAAAAACATAGATCAAGTCAATTGAGTTCTCCAAATTGCCCCATATAGAGTGTGTCTGTGTGAGTGAGTGTGTGCCCAGTGATAGATTGGCGCCCTGTCCTGGGTGTATCTGCCCAGCGCCCAAAACGTTCTCCCCTGAATGGGCATGGGGAACTCCCCCGCAACCCTAATATAGGATAAAGCGGAAGATAATGGATGGATGGATAGTTACTTTGAATATGAGAGTTTTGTATATACTGTTTTAAAATATATACTGACAAATTGATTCCAACAGCTTCTGATATCTCACTAAAATGCCCTTATTACTATAGATACACTATATTGCCTATATTGTACTATATTACACTATAATATAAAAGTATTTGCTCATCTGCTTTGACTCACATATGATCTTAAGTGACATTCTATTCCTAATACAAAAGGTCCAATATAATGTCGGTCCACCCTTTGCAGCTAGAACAGCTTCAACTCTTCTGGAAAGGCTGTCCACAAGGTTTAGAAGTGTGTTTATAGGAATTTTTGGCCATTATTTCAAAACCACATTTGTGAGGTCACACACTGATGTTGGACGAGAAGGCCTGGCTTTCAGTCTTCGCTCTAATTTATCCCAAAGATGTTCTATTGGGTTAAGGTGAGGACTCTGTGCAGGACAGTCAAGTTCATTTATTTGTTTATCCCCACCAGACTCTATCACATCATTGTAAGTTGCAGGTAAGAGCGAGCAGATTCAGCATTTGGCTGTAGGTCAGGGCTTTATATTGAATGCAGGCAAATACTAGAAGCTAATGGAACCCAATTACTCGAAAAAATTTAAATATATGTATCCCTGTATACAACCATGTGTATAAAATAGCTCCACTGGCATTGTCGCTCACAAATTGATGCTTTAGTATGAATAATATAAGCCATAAAAATGTGTGAATACAAAAAAAGTTTTAACAACGTCATCATTTATGGCTTTAATGTATACTAATTGTACATAGGTGTATGATTAAAACTTGGTTTCATCAATTAGCCTCTAAGTTGCACTTAGTTATGAGTCACATGAAAAAAATAATATTTAAATTGAGAGAAATCAATAATAGGGATAGGAAATTACAGGGAGCATCAAGGTTTTGGGATTAACTGCTGATTTCAGAGTGGCAGTGGTCTGATTGGTTGAGATCATCAAACTGTGACTCATCTGAGTGTTGACCTGTCACTGGCTCTTTATCAGATGTGGAAAAAGGGCCAACTATAGACTGATCCAGGAGCTGCAGAGAAACTGTGTGATAGATCTGCAATGATTCATCACTGAGAATGCAATCAGCAACCTGTCTGGCACATAGCAGAACTCTGCTACAGTTGCTCATATGCTACCTTAGTCAAAAGGCTCATAAAGAGTAGTGATAAAGTGAGTTGTTGGATGAAATGCTCAAAGGTGGATAATTCAAACCTCTCAACGCAAGAGATTCCCGGTTCGAATCCCAATCTCGAGTTTTCATGTTCTCCCCGTGTCTGCGTGGGTTTTCTCTGGGTTCTCCAGTTTCCTCCCACAGTCCAAAAACATGGATCAAGGTCAATTGACTTCGCTAAAATTGCCCCATATAGAGTGTGTCTGTGTGAGTGGGTGTGTGCCCCTGAAATAAATTGGCGCCATGTCCTGGGTGTATCTGCCCAGCGCCCAAAACGTTTTCCCCTGGATGGGAATGGGAACCCCCCCGCAACCCTAGTAGAGCGGAAGATAATGGATGGATGGATGGATGGATTAACGGATGGATGGATAATAATAATTGGGTGGTCAAAGACCTCTGATCATTTATGGGACAACCAAAATCCTGTAAAAGCAGAAAATTGATTTGAAGAATGCAACATTAACAAAGTTTACAATAAACTAGTACCATTTCAATAAACAATAAACTAATACCATTTCAATAAACAATAAACTAGTACCATATTAATAAACAATAAACTAGTACCATTTCAATAAACAATAAACTAGTACCATTTCAATAAACAATAAACTAGTACCTATTTCAAACTGTACCATTAGAATCATAGAAACAAGTATTTAATAACCTACATTGAATTTTCAGATCAAATGACACATTTATAATGTCAATCTTGAATCCCCCCCCCCAAAAAAAAAAAAAAAAAAAAAAAAAACATACTAACTTATTCTACATTTTATTTATTAAACTTATTATTCTATAATGACACTTCTCACTTTCATTGTCATTTAAGGGTTATGATTTTATTTTGTGTGTGACCCCAGAGGAAGAGTGTAACAGTGAGAGGGTAAGAGAATAAGGTATGAGGGTGTAAGAGAGGCACAGAAAGTATGTGGGAGAGATGAAGAGTCTGTGCGAGTGAGTTATGAGTCCACAGACTGAGAAGCAGGTATGTTTATTTTAAAGGGAGGCAGGTTACATTCTCGAAGAGAGTGAAACGCTGACAGTAAACAGAGATCACACACACACACACACACACACACACACACACACACAGGTGCACTCATTCACAGACACACATCTAAAATGCTGTTAAAAGCCGAACCTAACATCCACTTGAAAACATACACCTTTCATCAAATCCTTTCCTAATACTCAGATTTTAGGTAGATGTACAGATATCATTGAACAATGCAGCCATTTATTTGTGCTCTCCATATCTTTCAGGAACATGTCAATGTTTTAGGTTGACAACTTAAATCCAACTTTAGAAATCCAACCTGCCCAGTTTTCCATTTCAAATACAGCTTGAAATTCCATTTCAAATTACAGCTTACTAAAACCCCATACATTAAAGAGATCCCCTATTCTAAATCCAGCAAACACAAATAAAACACTGTTAGGAAAAGGAAAATGAGGCTTTAAGTTATAATGAAGTCAAATGTCCTTAACAGGGATTTATAAATACAATATAGAATTATGGAATACATATATATTGACGGGCGGCACGGTGGCTTAGTGGTTAGCACATTCGCCTCTCAGCGCTAGGGATTCCCGGTTCGAATCCCCATCTGGGTGGAGTTTCCATGTTCTCCCCGTGTCTGCGTGGGTTTCCTCCGGGTTCTCCGGTTTCCTCCCACAGTCCAAAAACATGGATCAAGTTAATGGAATTCTCAAAATTGCCCCATATAGAGTGTGTCTGTGTGAGTGAGTGTTTGCCTAGCGATGGATTGGCGCCCTGTCCTGGGTCTATCTGCCCAGCGCCCGAGACGTTCTCCCCTGGATGGGCATGGGGAACCCCACCGCGACCCTAATAGAGGATAAGCGGAAGATAATGAATGAATGAAATGAATATATATTGACACCTAAAATGCAGATAAGAGTCTGTTTATGCACCTGTTCATAAAAGGTATCTATTTTATTAGTTCAAAGTTGCATTCACTACGACATCTACTACATCTGCAAGGGCCATATATACTCTGTAAAATTATTTCTAAATTAATATGGTTAATGATTTTATATACCATATATATAATATATATTAATGTATAATATAATATATATTTAGTATACCAGCATCCGAAAAAAAAAGGGAAAAACAAAAAAACAAAAACAAAACAAAACAAAAAAAAAAATATATATATATATATATGCAAATATTTGGACAACCCAAAAAAAATGTCATGGTTTGTTGATTTTTGTCAGCAAAGTAAAATGACAATTCTGACACTGTGCAAATATGACATTTATAATTACAAATTGACATTTATAAAAAGAAATGTGCAGACATATGAAATTATGTCTGCACGTTTCTTTGTCTTCTGTTTCAAATTTAGTCAAGGCTTAATAAGTTTATTAAAATGAGGAGACATTTTTTTGCCCCGCACAGGATGTGTTAATTTATTTTTACTTACAAATTCAAAATACATTAAGTTTGATCAAGCATATCTGATTTTCTTTCCCCAAAATTGGTAGTTTACTTAAATGACTAATTATATTCAGCACACGTATTATGCTCAATAAATACATAAGCACAAATACATATATACATATATATACCCGTTCATAAAAGGTATCTATTTTATTAGTTCAAAGTAGCATTTACATACTTTGGGCCATATATAAACTGTAAAATAATTTCTAAATTCTTATGATTAATGATTTAGTATACCAAAGCAGCCGAAAATATATATTATATTCAGATTTGTGCAAGTATTTGGACAACCCCACATAAATTCCATGGTTTGTTAATTTTAAAATGTCAGCAAAGTAAAATTTCAATTCTATGCCAACATGACATTTATAATTGGGCCGTTATGTCTGTATATTTAGCAATCTTTCAAATTTAGTAAAGGCAAGTTCATTATTCATTTTCACTTGCAAAAAAATACATTAAGTTTGATCAAGCATATCTGATTTTCTTTCCCCAAAAATAATTTGATTATTACAAACCAGCAAATACGCATATGGTATGCATATATATATTTTTTTTTACATAACTTCATACTAGGCAGCACGGTGGCTTAGTGGTTAGCACGTTCTCCTCTCAGCACTAGGGATTCCCTGTTCGATTCCCCATCTGGGTGGAGTTTCCATGTCTGCGTGAGTTTCCTCAGGGTTTTCCGGTTTCCTCCCACAGTCCAAAAACATGGATCAAGTCAATTGAGTTCTCCAAATTGCCCCATAAAGAGTGTGTACGCGTGCATGTCTGTGTGAGTGAGTGCCCAGTGCCCGAAATGTTCTCCCCTGGATGGGCATGGGGAACCCCACTGCGACCTTAATATAGGATAAAGCAGAAGATAATGAATGAATGAATGAATGAATGAATGAATAACTTCATACTAAAATTTTAAAGTTAATGATTTGCAAACATTTTTTTTTATAGCGGTCAAAACAACAGATACTTGTTTCCACTCCTCTAATGGAACTACATAATTTTGACTTTGGCAAAGTTTGTTTAAGGTTTTACACAACTTAGTTTACAAAAATTTATAACTGGTGTCAGGTATCTTATTAACCAATAAGACAATATGTGGAGACCGTCCAGAAAATGTAGAAAATTTAATGATAAACTTAATTTTACTTGTATAAAAATAAGTACAGGTCATAGGGAATAAGGGGGGTTATAATGATGAAATAAAAAATAAACCTGGAAGCAATAATTTATAAATCCCACCGAATGTGAAACCAATGTTAGGAAAATCATATATATGAGCAAATACAGCAGGTCCTGTTTTATTTCAGTGTCAACGGCTGTTTGTGTGTTTAGCCTTCAGAGACCTATACAAGTTACAGATTCAGGCGTCAGGAAAGAATTTACATATTTAGTATACTAACATGTTTTCCCTCATGTCTCGTCGGCTGGAAAAAATCTTCAACTACACACATAAAAAGCGAGGGAGAGTGACAGCGACTCCCATGCGTACCTACTTCAACTCCAGACAACGCTGATCTCTGAGGGCAGTGGGTCTGGAAATTATGCATTTAGTGACACACAGACAGAAACCCTCACTAACCTCTCTTCTAGACATTAGCCAGACTTTAGGTTTTTTTTTTGTTTTTTTTATGGTCACGTCTCTCCTAAACCTCTGGTATGCCAAATCAAACTGGCAAATTTAATATTCCATAAAATCTCACTGAAGTGCTAATCAAGTTATATCAATTATATTTATATGGTAAATGAAACAGATGGCTGTCTCAAAGTGCATAGTGTAACCCTCTAATAAGTAAGTCAAAAGGAAAATCCCTTCCCTGGGCAACCTGGAAGTGTGCAGATTTTAAATACTGTAGCACTGTAAGGAAGCGACAACAACACAATTTGCCATCACAGACAGATGTCCTTTTATTAAAACATCATTAAAACAGCTTAACACCAGCTGCCGTGGTGTGACCGCACCCCATTATATCTTGTGGCCACAACAAAACCTGTGGAAACCTCAATAATGGATGATGCAGGTGAATGCCATACACCTGATAATGGAGCTATCACAATACTACTAAGTGCAAATATGTGCATTCATGTTTGTCTGTTCTGTAATCAACAGGTGACCTGACCACAGTGTCTATAATACAGACACTGATGCTTACACTGCTAATTTTAAGGAAAATCAACACGTCTTAGCTTGAGGTTAATATCAAACATTTTAAGCTGCATATTATGTTGAGAATGTTGGTACATCCCACATATACCCAGTTTCCAGTTTATTTCTTAAACATTCATTACATCAATAGTGAGGGTCACAGGTGTCCTTGACACACCTTCAGGTACTGTTTTAAGTTCATCCCTTATTATTGTTAATGTATTAAAAACTGGGTTGGTATTACTGGTTTAGTTAATAAACTGTCAATTTGTTATCAGCTCGTTTATGTTGAGTATTCACAAGTTCAGTCTAGCATACTTAGGTTACTGTAAATTCTGTTTAAGTATTGTATTTTCTGACTGTGGGAGTACTCTTTTAGGTCTTGTCTCATCTGTAAAATAAAGTAACAGAGTTTTGATCTTTGCCCTGCTTATAGGGCCCCTAGGTCTAACATGGAGGTCTTACTAGGGCGTTATCTTATTTTTTGCATTTTTTTTTAATTATTATTATTATTTTTTTTTTTTTTACCAATGATTAATTTTTAGGATCAAAAGCCTAATATTCCCATGAGCAGTCAAATAACCGTTTAAAAGAGAAATTAAATAAACATATTTCTGGGCTTTACAAAGTGCCATGTCATGACCCCAAGCAAACAAGATCCCCTAGAAGTCCTTGCCACTGACTTTAAACCCACAAGCCGACATGACTGTGGAGTTACACTCACCCTCTGACATATTCTGTTGATCTTCTTGCTATTTAACACAACCTAGCACCATTCTGGATGTAGCAGCTGTTAAAATCTTTGGCAAGGCACTGTGAGACAAAACCAAAACAATACCACAAATCAAACTAATCACACAAAGTCAAAGAGAGTGAAGGTGGGAAAGTGGGTAGGCCCCTTCTCAGACCTACACTATAACCTCACCGTTGACAGACCTCAAGGTCTGGAAATTATTCTGTGTGACAAACCAAAATCACAGACAATATCCAGACTTCAGATACAATCTTTCTCTGTATTACTATCAACTATAGGGTAAATGTACAGTACACACCTCTTCTTTTTGAAGGTTTTTGGCTAAACCCTGTTGTAGCAGTGAACAAAAGAGTAATTCAATTCAACAATTCAATATTTTGACTAGTCTGCACAAAGCCTAAATGTCTTTGGGATGAATCAAAAGTTTGTTAAAAGACTTTTTTCTCCAATATCCCTAAATACCTCTAAACTTGACTGATTTGCTCTATAAAACTGCTCAAATATATTGTTTTGAGGTTAAAAAAAACATCCATGGAAAAGTAAATGTGTGTAATGAAAAAGGAAGGTTTCTCTATATTCATGCCCATGCATTTAAAATAGGCTGACCAGGTAGCTTCATATTGTTTCTATTTCTCTTTCCCCTTCATCAGTAAATTATTGTCAATTTATTTAATGGAGGAGCTGGGTTCAGAGTAGTTGTCCAAAGGCCACAACTGTCCAAAGGCCATCTTGGCATCTGGCAAAAGGAATAAACAAACACTTCACAAATTTGAGGTGACCTTTAATGAGCTCTGCTTATGATTGAAAGTATGTTCTCTGTGTAAAGAGAGAGGGTCCACTTTGATGATTTAGCCCTATTACTACTGTGGAATTGAATCCGCCCTATAACAGATCATGTTGATCCCAGAGCCAGCCAAGCCCAAGTCAGCACCTGCTGTGCCCTTTGACAGGTCACAACCAGTTTTATAGAGGAGAGGGAGCTGGAGATAAATGAGAAATAGATTTTATAAGATTTCATTAATAATAAAATACAAAAAAATATGTCCTTTAAGTCAATAAATCTTTTAATTTTGCCAAAGCCATTTATATGCAATTTAAACTATAAAGTAACAAGATCTGTGCTAAAAATCTTTTCCTAAAAATTACATCCTGCCCCAATGCTTTACTACTGCACCCACATTAAATTTTCCATCAAGTTATGTTACTACATTATTTAATTGGAAAATAAGAAGCAAAGACATTTAGAAATACATATAGAATATTAAGAATGCATTGTTCTCTGCATACTTTAATTTTCTAATACTCTAATTTTCTTATACTAATTATGGTCTAAGGGATTGGGTAATGTGGGCGCTGAACAGGTCAGCACTGTTGTCTCTGGGTACAATAACGCATTCACATTTAAAGGCTATAAAGTATATTTAATTCACCTATTAATTCACTGACTAGAATGTTTTGGACTGTGACAGGAAGCTCCAGTATGAAACTCACACTGACATGAAGAGATATGCAAACTCCACCCAAATATAATGAAGCACTGCTCTGTTCTGGCTGAGCTAACCATTGTACCGTTTTGCACCGTATGTTTGTAATGCATCATAATATTAATTTTTTTTCTCAGTACAAAATATTTTTTTATAAGTTAAGTGCTGGCGGCACGGTGGCTTAGTGGTTAGCACGTTCGCCTCTCAGCGCTAGGGATTCCCGGTTGGAATCCCCATCTGGGTGGAGTTTCCATGTTCTCCCCGTGTCTGCGTGGGTTTCCTCCGGGTTCTCCGGTTTCCTCCCACAGTCCAAAAACATGGAACAAGTTAATTGAATTCTCAAAATTGCCCCCTATAGTGTGTGTCTGCGTGAGTGAGTGTGTGCCCAGCGATGGATTGGCGCCCTGTCCTGGGTCTATCTGCCCAGCGCCCGAGACGTTCTCCCCTGGATGGGCATGGGGAACCCCACCGCGACCCTAATAGAGGATAAGCGGAAGATGAAGAATGAATGAATGAATGAAAAGTTAAGTGCTCTACTTACACCGAGAAGAAATTGTCATCCACATTTAACCCATACGTGCGGTGAAACATGTGTATATATACACACACTGAGTAAAGTAAGGACACCCTGACCAGTGCGATGGGCGGGCTTGTACATGACATACAGGGAGCAACTGGGGTTAGGTGACTTTCTCAAGGGCATTTTAGCCATAGTACTTGGTGGGACTCGAACCAGAGACCTTAAGGTCACAAGGCTGGTTCCTTAACCAGAAGCCTATGACAGCCCCAACTTTAACACATGGTTTGGTCATACAGTGTGTTTGACACTACACATGCTATTGTTAATGTGTTATTTTTAACTGTTATTATGTAGTAGGGTAAGTACATTTACATGCATTGTTTAAGAACATATTAGAACCGCTCTGCCTTATCTGTACCATGCATTCCCTGACCTTAATTTGTTCTCTTTAAGTTCCATCCATCAAAGGTTGTTGAATTAAAAATTGAGCAATCATATGTTGTTATTAAACACTTCTTTCTTACCTTTTAGTAAATTTTAATTTCAATTCAATAGGTTAACAGTTTGTGGCTTAATTTAAAAAGCAGTGCATGTGATTCATTTTTCTCTTAATATCATAATGTGCTGACCCTGTCACCAATTGCGTTTTAGAGCTTCTTGATGCTATGTCTAAAGCAGTTTTGTTGGATGCCTGTGTTTGGACATGCTATTGGCAGGGGATTAATGCGTAAAATCCTACTTTGGTATGTTGCAGCTTTCTGGCAAGTGCTTTCCAACATTCCACTGCCCCGGGGGACCCACTGCACCACACTGACACCATTGTGTGTTTATTCCCTAACGCCAGAAGCACTTTTTTTTAAGGTTTTCAAAGTATTGCCATTTCCATGTCTATATACAGTATGATATTCAACTTTAAAATATACTATATAATGCAAATAAACTGTTTATTTTGAGTGGGTTGTAGTTAGTTATGAGGTTTTACTAGAAGTCACAACAAGTCAGTTTAAGCATGGCTAAGTATAGCTATTATTATTGTTATTTCCCTCCAAATTCAATGCTATCACCCGATAGCTAAATTATTTTAGCTGTTTCAATCTTCTGTCTATAAAACAATTTCTCATAACATAAATTACACTTTATTACTAATTATTGTTTTAATCCACTTATTTGAATCATGATTGTGAGACACTGTGGCTTAGAGGTTAGCACTTTTGCCTCTCAGTGCTAGGGATTCCCGGTTAAAATCCCAATCTGGGTGGAGTTTTCATGTTCTCCCCATGTCCATGTGGGTTTCCTCTGGGTTCTCCGATTTCCTCTTACAGTTTCCTCCAAAAACGTGGATCAAGGACAACTGAATTCTCCAAATGACCTCATATAGAGTATGTTTGTGTGTGTTTGTGTGAGTGAGTGTGTGCCCTGTCCTGTGTGTATCTGCCCAGCGCCCAAAACATTCTCCCCTGGGTGAGCATGGGAAACCTCCTGGGAAACCTCCTGATAATAGATGCGTGGGTTTTCAAGAGTTCTAACTCTGTAGTAACCCTGATAGAGTAACTTTGCAGTTTGAGCAAAAAGGGATAAGGGTCTCCCTCAAGGGTCCCCATTGGTAACTTCAGTGGATCTGGAATTTCAACTAACATCCAAAACACTGAGCAACTACACCCTGGTCCATTGTTCATTCAACACACACAGACACACAAACCAATTCGCATATTTATTATATCTCCCTTGTAATTACTTTTGACTGGGGGAGAAAGCCCACACGTAAAGAACCATCCACCCAGAAATCTAATCCAAAACCTTTTCGCCGTGAAGTGAGATTGCCAGCCTCTATACTACTCACTTTGATCAATTAGATTTTAATATGTATTTTTTTTACTTTAATTATAAGGTTTGCCATATTTTAAGCCTTTTAATCCTCTACTATGTGCTGCAAGTGCTGGAGGACATTGTCTTTTGTTTCTTTTGAATAAACAGCTATATGTACTTTAGATGATCTCAGGTTTTGCACAAAATGTTTCACTGAAATCAGTTCCTAATGTTAAATTAGAAGTTCTAGCTCACAGCTGACAATTTAACCAAACCTCTTACATTACAGACTCTTTAAATCATTATTTTATACAGGATTATTTTCATGCTGAAACAAGAATAGTCTTTTGCGAACTGTTGCCACAAAGTTTGAACCTTTATACTATGTGTAGAATATCTCTGTATGTTGCATTTACATCACCTAAAACCAAACTTTAAAACACAGGGGAGTGTACATTCTTTTGTGAACACTGTACAGTGTTTTTTATCGTACGTGTGTGTGTGTGTGTGTGTGTGTGTGTGTATCCGCCTATCCATGGCTACAATTTGTCAGTTGTATGCTTAACTGAGGGTTTTTCTTCACTTATCAGATGATCTCTCATGTAAATACCATTAAAATTACTGGTGGTTAAACGTTGTAAGCATTGTTTGCTAATTACAGGTCATAAACACAGCACATACCTAGGCAACATGTAACATGAAAATTGCTGCATTATTTTGAAAGGTTTTTCCTAAATATAAAAATATGTTTACAGTACAAATATGGTATATTTGGTATACCTTTATAAGCTTAACTTATGACAGTGCATCTACATATGTTTCACACGTTTCGCAACAGTGTAATATTGAAAGTGTATTAATGTTTTCAAAATTACAATTACAAGTGAAGATACTAAACTGTCTGTAGGTGTATTTTGCCTGATGTTAAAAGAATTTTAAAGTAATAAAGTATGATTTATTTGGTCAAAGATTACTGTTGCACGTGCAGGCTTAGAAAGACAAATTGAAGGCAAAAGGGTAAGATTCCTGAGTTTACAACTTTTGTTATAAATTAACTACACTGGTATTTTAAAGCACTTTTAATGGAGAAGGTACTGTGTTTGTGTGTGTGTGTGTGTGTGTGTGTGTGTGTGTGTGTGTGTGTGTACAAGCCATATAAAACTCTCATAAATATCATTTTCACAGTATTTAGTCTAAAACAATGCTACTTAGCTTAAAAAGGAAATTATGTATTTGTTATTGTTGTTTTTAGTTTGTAAATTTGGTCCATAATACGATTTTACACACTTATTCACAACGACTGACACATAGTAATCATAGTATGTAGTTACAAAATAAGAACAATATCATGCTTCTTATATGAAATAAAGTGATGAACTCACTGTTTTTTATCTATTTTGCCTAAAGTATATATATATATATATATATATATATATATATATATATATATATATATATATATATATATATATTTATTTATTTATTTATTTATTTATTTTTTTTTACTTTTTTGGTCTCACTATATAGTTTTTATACTATAAGGATAATAATTATTAAAGTATTATTTACCTTTACAAAAGACATTTAATGTTCTGTTGTGGAAAAAAAATGCTAATGAAAGCATTTTGAAAGGCACTTTGAATTTACAATGTAAGACTTTTTTTTTTACTTTAATGCACCCTAATCCTTCTTAAAGGCAGGAAAATAAGTGTGTCCATGTCCCACACATGTATGTGTTGCAATAACAAATCTTGGCTGAAGCTTTCTGCTCTTATCTGGCTTTCTAAACCTTGTTATCTTAAATAAACCTCCATGTCTTCTTTTTGTGTTGATGCGTACAAGAAGAGTTAAACATTGTTCAGAAAGCAACCCTGAGGGGAAGAATAAAGCAGCCTTCCTGGTAGTCAGCGAGATAGGAGGGAAGAAAACGTTGTGCAGGATCTTGGTTAAATGGAGATAGAGTGGGAAAAGCCTGAGAAAATGTAACCCCAGACGCAGCAACAGGTTCTCAGAACTTTTTTAAGTGGAGTATATTCATGGAAAACATGCATGCATGGCAAATATGAAAAAAAGGGTTGGTTTGTTTTAAGTGGCTGAGAAGATTTATGGTTTTAAAGCATGAGGGTGTGCATGTGCACCAGTTGGGTAGGGAGACTGTATCTATTAAAAAAAAAACACTTAAGCCACAGACCTAGGACAATGGTCACACCAGATGACTTGGCAGGAAGCTCACCCAAACACATGCACAGGCACATTCCCACGTGCAGATTCTCTAATAGAGCAGGCTCAGAGCATGTGGTCCTGGGGTAAGTAAAAAAGATGGTGGGTTAATATGTGGTAAATGCTTGTAAGTGCTGTTTGAGACAGTGTGAGTCAATCATTAGACCCGTACAAAACAAAAATAGGGAAAACCCCATTGTTACCTTTCACACACATATTGCTATCATACACAGACTCAAAACTCTGATTCAGTGATCGAGAGTAAAGATATGATTAGGCACACTTTAGAGCACTGTCTGTTTGGACAGGAAACACCCTGAATGTCTGTGGAATTTGTTTGCGAGGCACGTGACCACAACATTACTGGTGAACTGCATCTGGAAGTGCTCTGAATTTTTATTTAGTTTATTCTCATTATTGTCACCTAAGAAAAACAATTTCCTTTCGAATCATTTAATGGTCAACCACCATTCATTCCTTCGTACATTATCTTCTGCATAATCCTCTCATAGGGTCACGGGGTGCTTATCTATAGCTGGGCACACTCATTTACAAAGAAACACTCTTTATGGGGCAATTTAGAGGATTCAATTTACTTTGAATCTATGTTTTTGGACTGTGGGAGGAAACCGGAGAACCGGAAGAAAACCCATGTGGGCACGAGGACAAAATGGAAGCCCAGATTGGGATTCGAACCTGGATCCCCAGTGCTGAGAGGTGAACGTGCTAATTGACTATATTGTTGATGGTTTAACGTATAATGTTTATTTTTAACAAGGCTTTTTACCTGTACAATAGTTCTTTGGTAACATGGCCAAGTTTATTATGTGGTGTCGTGGGAGCATTGACTGAGTATGCTGCAGTTTCTTCCCCTTTTAGTTATGCTGTTCAAATTAGTGGTGCCAGAGTTTTCCACATTGGACCAACATTGGTAATTTCAATGAACCTAGGATTTGACCCCATAGCCTTCAGATTGCAAGCCCAATCACTGAGCTACCACACATATTACGTGGTGTTGCTAATTAAATTCATTGAGCTAAATTATTGAATAAACATTACTAATTAAGTAAAGTTTACATGTATTATCTGTGCATTATTAATGTCTTCCACCGGTTACCTCAATACTCCCTGACCACTAAAAGGGGATAGAACCAGGACAAGTACCAGGACCTGTTTGTAATACTTTAAAATTGTAATATATTTTACTCCAACAGCAGGCAGCAAAAAGGTCCCGGGTTCATTTATGGGTGGAGTTTTCATGTCTTCCTTATTTGTGGTTTGCACTTCTGGCTCTCAGCGCTGGGGACCCAGGATCGAATCTCAATCTGGGTGGAGTTTCCATGGTTTTTAGTTCAGTGAGGCAACAGTACCTAAATAAAAAAAGAAAATGTTCTAAATGGTTGGGTCACTTTGTGCGATGCAACAAGGTTTTAAGAAATCTGGGTTGGAACTGGCTGGGAAATCACTGGCCTTGGAACCCTTTCCTACTCACAACTTAACACCTGCAGGATGTCTTCCTCACTTTGGTCGCAAAGAGAAACTCACAGCACCCTCCTACTCCCCCATAATGCCTCGCTTCAGTATTGTTTTCCAAACCTCGTGCAATTCTCCAGCTGAAACAAGCCCAGCTCAGTGTATGGGCTGTGCCTGTGTTTATGTTTTGCTTGTCTCTAAGCAACAGGACTGTTTTTGCTTAGGCAGCCCCTCCGCCCCAGGGCAGAACAACCTTTGGGTGCTTCAATTATTTTTCTGTCTTACATTCTTTCTTTCTCTCCATCTTTATTTTATTCTTTGTTTCTTTTTACTTTGTTACTTGCTTTCACTTTTTACAGCCCATCTGTCTTTCATTCAAAAAAAAACCTCAGGTCTCTGGAAGCTTCTCGCTACATCGAAATGTTCTACAAGGCAAGGGAAAAAATAGGCACAAGAGGGAAAAGGGTAAAAAAAAAGAAAAACTGCGCTCCAACTTTAAAACCACACAACAATATGGCCCTGTGTGCACGTGCAGGCACAATGTGACTTGCAGAAAATGGGCGAGGAAGGTTGAAGGAGAGGGATTAATAAAACTGTTGTTAAAGGTTGCTCATTTTGCTGTTTTACAAGAGCCAGGTTCTATGAATCAAACTCACATGTTTCTACTCAACGTCCTTTAACATACATGTTATACATAACATAAACACTCACACACACACACACACACACACGCACACACACACACACACACACACACATATATATATATATATATATATATATATATATATATATATATATATATATATATATATATATATATATATAGGCGGCACGGTGGCTTGGTGGTTAGCACGTTCGCCTCTCAGCGCTGGGGATTCCCGGTTCGAATCCCCATCTGGGTGGAGTTTCCATGTTCTCCCCGTGTTTGCGTGGGTTTCCTCCGGGTTTTCCGGTTTCCTCCCACAGTCCAAAAACATGGATCAAGTTAATTGAATTCTCAAAATTGCCCCATATAGAGTGTGTCTGTGTGAGTGAGTGTGTGCCCAGCGATGGATTGGCACCCTGTCCTGGGTCTATCTGCCTAGCGCCCGAGATGTTCTCCCCTGGATGGGCATGGGGAACCCTACCGCGACCCTAATAGAGGATAAGCGGGAGATAATGAATAAATGAATGAATATATATATATATATATATATATATATATATATATATATATATATATATATATATATATATGCACCACAGGCCACTTTACCTTTGACACTGCTGACACTGACACTCAACGAGGATAAGTCCCACACAGAACATTGGTCCGCACAAGGTTTCTTCCTGAAAAAAACAAAGGAGTTTTTTTTTTCTTCTGATTTTTCTGTTGCTTTAGCTTGCTCTTGAAAAGCTGCTTTGTGTACTCTTGTATACATTTTTTATTCATTCATAATTGTTACTTACTGCAATGCCATACATCTAAATAGGCTTATTTGCATTCATATGTTTAATTTATTCTTATGTGTACTATTTTATATTACTATTATACTACTGTATGTATGTATGTATGTATGTATGTATGTATGTATGTATGTAGCTATCTACCTACCTACCTATCTAACTAATCAGCTATTAAGTCATCTAGCTATCTATGAAATACTGCAAATTAGCCTTCTTCTCCTTTAATGCCTTTGCAGATGACAAAATGCAAAGACATTGCTTTTATTGTTTGTTAAAAGGCGTATATTGAAAAATTCCAAATTCCAAGTGAAAGTCCAGGGCCTTCAGGGCGTCACAGTTGCTGACAGGTTCATAAATACAATAGCAGATTGTATAATCACACAAAAACGTGAATAACAATCACCAGAATTTGTTCAAGTTTTTAAAAAATAATTAAATGCTGTGGGTAATTACATCTCATTTCCTCAGACAGTAGATAATACAGCTATTGGGTAAGTAAGCAGATATGGCTTACTTACTTAATTATAAATCAGCAGCTGGCTGGTTTATTATTACATAAAATTTGAATGTGTACATCAAGTAATATTCTTACAAAAGTGTGACAAAACCTTGAAAAGTATCAACCTTGAAATTCAATGATTCCATATTCTTATCTTGGACAGATAGCATTGTTCCCTTAAAGCCTTTATATGATAAAGTAATAAGCTATAATCTGGTGTGCATTAGTGTGATTATATTACTGAGAGGTGGTGTTCTAATGTACATCATGTGAAGGAGTGGTGATAACAAGTGCTTTCCTGTGATATATTAACAGTATCACACACCCTCAGGTGGATTATTACGTTAGTAACATAGCAACAAATGCAATGTGATAAAATAAATACAATGTTTAACTTCTAAATACATTCTTTTAAAATGTTATTTACAATAAATGGTTTCATCTGTTACACAGCGAAAAGCCTTAGGGAGTGCTAGAATACAAAGTTCTAGATATGTATATGATATGATTATATAATGGTTAAAAAAACGTTACAGAACTACTCACTTCAAATGGAAATAGGAGTCAGTAAAGTTGACAAAATAATGTTTACATGCAAAAGCATAACAAATTACATTAGGGCATCAGGGAAGTCAAAGTTCTGTACTGTTAGAAATTTATGAAAAGGCCATCATTATTTCTTAATGAGAGCACAAATTCATTCATTCATTATCTCCCGCTTATCCTCTATTAGGGTCGCGGTGGGGTTCCCCATGCCCATCCAGGGGAGAACGTCTCGGGCGCTGGGCAGATAGACCCAGGACAGGGCGCCAATCCATCGCTGGGCACACACTCACTCACACAGACACACTCTATATGGGGCAATTTGGAGAATTCAATTAACTTGATCCATGTTTTTGGACTGTGGGAGGAAACCGGAGAACCCGGAGGAAACCCCCCCCCCCCCCCCCCCCCCCCCCCCCCCCCCCCCCCCCCCCCCCCCCCCCCCCCCCCCCCCCCCCCCCCCCCCCCCCCCCCCCCCCCCCCCCCCCCCCTAGAGGCGAACGTGCTAACCACTAAGCCACCGTGCCGCAGAGCTCAAATTAAATAACAATTTTGTTTTCAGTCATATATACATTGCCTGGGAAAAAAGCACTCTATTTTGTATTGTGCAATAGCCATGGTATTGTTTTGACAACCTTACACAACAACTTTTTCCAGAACTGCATTCATTTTCACCTAAGACTATATGAGTGAAGTGGTCCAAAACAATTCTCAGTAACACAAGTTCTCAGATTTTTCAAAGATAAACTTATCATGGAAAATGTGTTTAGAATTGAATATTGCCATTAAATAATATGTAATTTAGCTAATTAATACGTTGCTGTTTTTCTTGGTTTGGCATTAAACACTGAAAGTTGCTTTGATATTTATGAATTTGTTAGTGTTCGTTTTTTTTCTTTTTTTCTGTCACAAAAAGCCTTTCATTGAAATACTTTCTAATTCTTGCGCTGCTCATTTTAATCTGCGTTTATGTTTGTTTAGAACATTTCCATAGCACTGCCAGTTACCCCCCCTTTCTCAGTCACTCAGTCACTCAGTTCCTCTTCTTCACAGCTGTGTTGCTTCATTGGGTTCTTTTTCCAAATTGTAATTCTGTGTCTTGCTACTTGCTCATAGCTACACGTTCGCCTCTCAGCACTAGGGATTCCCGTTTCGAATCCCAATCTGGGTAGAGTTTCCATGTTCTCCCCATGTCCGCATGGGTTTCCTCCGGGTTCTCCGGTTTCCTCCCACAGTCCAAAAACATGGAACAAGTCAACTGAATTCTCCAAATTGCCCCATATAGAGTGTGTTTGTGTGTATGTTTATGTGAGTGAATGTGTGCCCAGCGATAGATTGGTGCCCTGTCCTGGGTGTATCTGCCCAGCGCCCCAAATGTTCTCCCCTGTATGGGCATGGGGACCCCCCCCCCATGACTCTGATAGAGTATAATGCAAAAGATAATGGTTGGATGGACAAAGAAATTCTATACTGAATAATGAACAAATTTCAGACCATTATTTGTAAAGGAAAGGGTTAAGGATGTACAGCGATTTCAGACTGCATGTTACAAATCACAATTAAGCGTTGTTCGTTAACCCAAGAAGCTATTGTTGCAAAGTGAGAATGTATAATATTGAAATTGTCACTGTATGCTTCTTGAGATCACAGGCACTAAATGCCCCAGTCCAAAAATATCATAAGCAGCTACCAAACATTGCATTTTTCAACAGCTTTGCTTTAAGCATCTTAAATCTGTCATGATACTAGAGTCAAAATTTAATTACACATGCAGAAAACCCCTTAGTACTTACAGTTTTGTGTATCAACTACTACATGTCTCAACAGTTTTCAAGATCAACCATCTTGGCCATGTAAATAAAAGGCTGGGTTTTATTGTCTATTGTGTATGATTACATACCCCCACAAAAAGGAAACAGTATTTCTTAAATCAGTTTCATGCTTACTACAGCTGTGCCTTATGGGGGCTATTCAATTACATATTTTGAATTCTTCCAAGTCAGTGACCATTTGAGAATTATTACAAGGACTGGGGTAATGCAAAAAGAAATCTCTACTGGTTGTTTAAGACTTTAGTATCAGAACAAGTGAAGCAAAGCATTTTTTAGTTTCATCATATATCATTTTTAATCTAGTGAAAAAAAAAGAACTGGCCAATCTGCAAAGAGATGCAAAAACGTCTTAAAGTTTTATTCTGAAGCTAAACACAGAACATAAACCACTGGTGAATGTGCATGACCACTGAGCCCTTAGAGAATAGAGGAACTGTCATGATACTTTAATGGACATAATAACATGAGCATGGGAGTACTTTGCTAATTTATTGTCACTTATAATATAGAAATATGCAAAGGGGAAGACATATAGGGCGGCACGGTGGCTTAGTGATTAGCACGTTCGCCTCTCAGCGCTAGGGATTCCCGGTTCGAATCCCCATCTGGGTGGAGTTTCACACATATAGAGTGTGTATGTATGTGTGCTTGTCTGTGTGAGTGATTGAGTGAGTTTGTGCCCAGCGATAGATTGGAGAACTCAATTTACTTGATCCATGTTTTTGGACTGTGGGAGGAAACCCGAGAACCCGGAAGAAACCCACACAGACACGGGGAGAACATGGAAACTCCACCCAGATAGGGATTCGAACCAGTAATCACTAGTGCTGAGATCGAACGTGCTAACCACTAAGCCACCGTGCAGCCCACGCCTTATGGACTTATTGGATTTTTCCAATTGTTAAAAATGGACCCCTGATCACTACACAATCTGCACATGACTGTCCTGTACTGTTGATGACATGCTTTGTGACATGGTGCTGAAGGAACAGCCTGTTACTCAACACCTCCAAGACCAAGGAGATGGTAGTGGACTTTTGTCGGGATAGGCCACTTACTCAGCCTGTGTCTATTTAGGAGGCTGAGGTGGAGATGATTAAGACCTACAGGTACCTCGGTCTGCACCTGGATGAAAAGTTGGACTGGTCAGCCGACACTGACATGTCTTTTCTATGCTGTGGTGTGCTGGGGTGGCAGTATTAAGAATTTGCTATTGCTGCATGCACCTTAAAACATGTTGCTGACAGAGAGAGGCCTTCCAGGAGCTGTACTGCTGGTCCAACTAATCTTAAAAACTCAGAAGCAACTGTGCCTCGGCTAACCAGAAAAAGGGGACAATTCGAGAGACTAAATGATATTATGTGTACTGTAAATACTGTAAATGTGAGCCAGTATTTAGCAAATAAAATGTAGATTGTGTTTAGGTAAATATACTGTTTTAATACATAAAAGATATAAGTAAAATGACAAATTGTAAATTATATATTATTTTCATATTTATTGTTATTTATTGCATTGTGCTGGATGTGTAATCAGTAATCGCTTTATATCATGAAACATAATAAATAAGTCAAGTTCAAGTTCAAGTATTTGATTTATATAGCGCTTTTTACAACAGTACTGTGGAGGCGCGGTGGCGCTGGGGAGGACAGACGAAGCCGACACATTAAACAGGGAGATTGATGAGCGTACCAGATCCGGCTCCATCTGATGACATTGATTGATTGATTGATTGATATACTTTAATAATCCCACAATGGGAATATTCAAACATGTGCAGCCTTATACTGTAAGCTGTGTCATAACATGCCATGGGGAGACAGATTCCATGGATCCTGAAAGGAATGGGACGTGCAGCAGTTCCAGCATGCCAGCACATTTGTAATTTAAAGTATATTAAAATGCAATTTGTAATAAAGTCCTTTGTGCCCACCCCTCATTACAAGTACAAATTCAAGTCACAAAGCAGCTTTACAGTGTTATGAGCCTGAAACCCCAAAGAGCATGCTGAAGTGAAGGTGGCAAGGAAAAACTCCCTGTTATGGTGTTTTTTAAGTAGAAATAAGAAGAACCTTAGGCTCTATGAGGGACTCATCCTCATCCTCATCAATGTATCAAATTTATCTTTGCTTTCATTCAATAATACATCTACTTGTTTGCATCTCCCCAAGCTTCATATACAGTACAGTATACTGCACAGATTCAGATGATCAAGAGTAGACCTAGGAGTCAGTATATGAAAATAAAAATAACATCTTTATGGAACACAGTATAGTATATAGCACAGTACCAATATACCAGTGCCAGATTGTATATAAGAAGATAATGTATATTAAAAAAGATAAAATAATTTTGAAACAGTCAAACGGATTTAAAGACAGATAATTTTTTTTTTCTTTTGACCTACTAAAAACTGGGCATATAAACCTAGACAAGCTAATTTACCCTGAAACTTTAGCCCTTACCTCATTAGTGTACAGACACTACATATTTTAAATTTGGTACCAAATGCAGGGTTTACTATTACTAGAAAAATAACCAGCACCCCCAAGGCTAATGACCTGTAACCTCACTCACATCGTTTGAAAAAAAGGTATGTGATGGGGAGAAACTTAAAACTGTGGATTAAACAGCACAAAGGCTTTGCTAACCCGATAATGTAAGAATTGAAAAGCTAATAAACAGCAGCTCAAACCTAATGAAACAAAATCGCCAAGCACACTGGACTGAGTTCAAAAAGCCATGAATGAGCTAAACCTTAAAGCTTTTTACTAACAAAATATGACTGAGTGAATGAATGACCAGCATGTAAAAGAAAAAAAAAAACAATGACACACCAGACCATCACACCTGTATAAATCAGTTGCACATCCTAGACTAAACTAATTACTATATTACTATAGTATAGAGTACATCACATCATCCAGACAGAAGAACATTTTAAGTTTAAAAACTGACAAAGGTAATGGGAGCATTTAATCACGAATAAAAATCTTAACAATTTTAAACTCAAAATAATAATAATAATAATTCATTCATTCATTCATTATCTTCCGCTTATCCTCTATTAGGGTCGCGGGGGGGTTCCCCATGCCCATCCAGGGGAGAACGTCTCGGGCGCTGGGCAGATAGACCCAGGACAGGGCGCCAATCCATCGCTGGGCACACACTCACTCACACAGACACACTCTATAGGGGGAAATTTTGAGAATTCAATTAACTTGATCCATGTTTTTGGACTGTGGGAGGAAACCGGAGAACCCGGAGGAAACCCACGCAGACACGGGGAGAACATGGAAACTCCACCCAGATGGGGATTCGACCCGGGAATTCCTAGCGCTGTGCCGCAATAATAATAATAATAATAATAATAGGGAAATAAAAATAGCCGTGTCTTCATTTTCATTTACAAACTTGAGTATTTACAGTAAAAGCTGAAAGTTGTTTGTAGCTTTAGATTTTATGTTGCTCTTTGAACTAACAATTAGTGTGTGGCATGGAGTCACCTAACATCTGACACCTGCAAACAGATATTCCAGCTCAAGCTGACTGGACTACATCTTATAGTTTCATTCATGGATTTTGCACCAGAAACAGCATTTTCAATGTCACTTCACAAATTCTTAATCCATGGTGCCCAGTATGCATTAAATGGGTCCGACCCCAAAGTATGAGAAACATCCTCATACCATTATTCTGGCACCTCCATGTTTTATAGTCTTTACAGTTTACTGATGCTTAAATTTAGTTTTAATTGGTCGTGTCGCGAACTGTCTGTGGCCTTTAGACCCAATTAATCAAGGTTCCTCTCATCCAGTTGATAGAATGGCCAGTCAATGTGTTTCTTAACTGTAAACTTTTCCACAGAAGTCCTTTTTTCAGCAATGGTACATTACAGGGATTTCTTGCAAATAGTTTTGCTTCACTCACACTCTCAGAACACATGTGTTAAAATGAACACTTTTTTTTTTTTTTTTAACACATCTTCATGTTCCATGTTTAGAGAGGGACAACATAACACGTGTAGTTTGTAACATGTACCTTCATATTAATTAACACATATAAATAGGTTTGCTGTTGTGACACAGGTTTGTGTTATTCATTCATTCATTCATTATCTCCCACTT
Source organism: Corydoras maculifer (assembly GCA_019802435.1). Taxonomy (NCBI): domain Eukaryota; kingdom Metazoa; phylum Chordata; class Actinopteri; order Siluriformes; family Callichthyidae; genus Corydoras; species Corydoras maculifer. The sequence continues at coordinate 707,883 of JAFMOD010000047.1, read as the reverse complement.
ATCCTCTATCAGGGTCGCGGTGGGGTTCCCCATGCCCATCCAGGGGAGAACGTCTCGAGCGCTGGGCAGATAGACCCAGGACAGGGCGCCAATCCATCGCTGGGCACACACTCACTCACACAGACACACTCTAAATGGGGCAATTTTGAGGATTCAATTAACTTTATCCATGTTTTTGGACTGTGGGAGGAAACCGGAGAACCCGGAGGAAACCCACGCAGACACGAGGAGAACATGGAAACTCCACCCAGACGGGGATTCGAACCGGGAATCCCTAGCGCTGAGAGGCGAACGTGCTAACCCGTAAGCCACCGTGCCGCCAGGTTTGTGATAAACTTCCTTAAAATGAATGCATGTTTGTGTAATTTAATTAGTTAAATGTAATTGCTTAAATCCACATACAGTAAATAAAATCACAACCAAAAAATAAAAGATTGACAATAATTTATTAATTCTATCAGACAATTACAAATGTTTGCTAGCTCATTATTTACATACATTTTTGCTGTAGTTGGATGTTACTGCAAACAAACATTTCCTAGGATAAGTATTATTATAGGATGACAGAGCTTAAAATCTAAAATCACTATAACAATCTATATACAATCTATAATAAAAAGTCTTGTACCAAGTCATCTTTACATAAGTAACCAATATAAAAAAAATTAAATAAATTATATTTAATCGCTGGGCGGCACAGTGGCTTAGTGGTTAGCATGTTCGCCCCTCAGCGCTAGGGATTCCCGGTTCGAATCCCCATCTGGGTGGAGTTTCCATGTTCTCCCCGTGTCTGCGTGGGTTTCCTCCGGGTTCTCCGGTTTCCTCCCACAGTCCAAAAACATGGATCAAGTTAATTGAATTCTCAAATATTGCCCCCTATAGAGTGTGTCTGAGTGAGTGAGTGTGTGCCCAGCGATGGATTGGCGCCCTGTCCTGGGTCTATCTGCCCAGCGCCCGAGATGTTCTCCCCTGGATGGGCATGGGGAACCCCACCGCGACCCTAATAGAGGATAAGCGGGAGATAATGAATGAATGAATGAATATTTAATCGCAAATTTTCCATCCATCCATTATCTTCCACTTTATTCTCTATTAGGGTCGCGGTGGGGTTCCCCATGCCCATCCAGGAGAGACCGTTTCGGGCGCTGGGCAGATACACCCAGGACAGGGCGATCACAAATTTTCATGATAGAAAATGAAAATAATATTTTTGAAACATTGCACTCCATATTGACGTCTATGTGAATATAGAAATAGTGGACCATGTTTGCACATCAGAATTGCTTTCTTTGACCGACGGACTCAATATAGACCGGATCTGCACATATATTCGACGTCTAATGTTTAGTGAGAGATTCGTTTTAAGAGTGCAATTTTCTGATTGTTGCAGTACTCAGAGGTAATCTGAGCTGATAAAATTTTGGTCAATCTTGTTATTCTATGATCTATGGGGCTGGTAATATTTATATTCCTACCGCGTATTTCGGGTTTTGGTTGCCATTTCAGAGCATCTCCGATCATTTTAGCTGAACAGTTCATTATTTTTGCACCTCTTTGTTTTCCCATCTCCAAACTACTTCTTGATCAAAATTCTTTCTCCTTCGGTACAATGTGTGGAATGACCCATTTTACTCACTGAGCAAGATCTATGACCAGCAGGTACAACATTTGCTGTGCGACTGACACCTGTTTCTTTATAGAAATAATGACCTCTCTAATTGAACTCCATACTGCAATGCATTTGACACGGCCATTTTATTAAGTGAGTCAATTGCACCCACTTAGCAGTGTGCATGTCATGACTGTTGTATGCCCATTACTCATTACACGTAGTCATATATTTTCCAATGTTGTATCATCTTTTTTGCCAAAATCTATAATTAAACACATTAGTGATGTTAGATTGTTGTTATTTTGCAAGCAAACTGTATATTGTCCTCTCTAATATATCCTGGTGTTCTCTTCCTACCTAACATATTTCATGCACTGGTTCTGTGTAGAATACACAAAGCCTCGCCACTGTGCCATATATAGTGTTCTCTTTCCACCCTGTATATATTATGTCTCCGTGCAATATATACAGTAACTTCTCCTGTATATAGTTTTGTTTGATCGAACAATTCTGCACACTGGTTTAACTTCAAGGTATAGAGATTAAAACACAACTTAGAGCAAGAAAAACAGCAAGACAACTTAAAACACCCTTTACATAAAACTTTTTATTCATTTTTATTTTATTAAGAGGTAAATATCCATCCATCCATTCATTATCTTCCGCTTTATCCGATATTAGAGTAGCCCATGCCCATCCAGGGGAGAACGTTTCGGGCGCTGGGCAGATACACCCAGGACAGGGTGCCAATCTATCACTGGGCACACACTCACACACACAGACACACTCTATATGGGGCAATTTGGAAAACTCAATTGACTTGATCCATGTTTTTGGACTACACCCAGATGGGGATTCGAACCAGGAATCCCTAGTGCTGAGAGGCGAATGTGCTAACCACTAAGCCACAGTGCCGCCAGGAGGTAAATAGTTGTAGATAAAAAAACAATGTCGCTTTAAATATTTTATGTTTTATTTGTACAATAGATAGCACAATCACCTCTCATCGCTAAGGATCCAGGTTTGAATCCCAACCTGGGTGGAGTTTCCATGTTCTCCCTGTGGATTTTCTCCGGGTTCTCCGGTTTCCTCCCACAGTCCAAAAACATTGATTCAAGGGGAAGTAAATGCTCTAAACTCTAGTGTGTGCTTGTTTGTGTGTCTGTAGTGAGTGTGTGCCCAGCCATAGATTATTTGCCCAGCCTCTGAATCGTTCTCCCCTGGATAGGCATGGGGAACCCCTCCCCCTACCAACCAGCGACCCTAGTAGAGGATAAGGCAGAAGATAATGAATGAAAGAATTTATCCAATATCCAAATTTTGTCTATATTATATGATTTAATGATCTGTTGTTTGCCCATAGCGTAGGACAACGTTTGGAATGTTTGTGGTTATAACAGATAAATATGAGGAACACACAAATTAGGACAAAAAACTTTTCAAATAAATAAAAAAAAAACATCAGAAGCAAAATCAAAATTATTTTATCAAAAAATATTTCTATCTGGGTTTTTGGCCGTTTTCTAAGCGGTGGTCCACACTGGATTGATGGCTGCTCCACAGCTCCCTCTCAATCAATAAACTAAATGGACCTGGTGCACTTTATCGGGCATGGACGCAATTAGCATAAAATAGGTTTTATTTCATTACGCTCGCTTTCCCTCCATTTCTTAGTTTCCCTCTGGAGGGCTAAACCTTTAAATTAAGTCGTAAATGATCTACATGTCTTGTTACGCCTTTGACTTTGCAACAGTAGCAAACCGTGTCTGTCTTACTGGAAAACATGCATTTCTGCATTGGCTCAGAGCTGCTGGGAAGTAAAGGAGAAAGTAATCTAATTTTAAGCAGCTTGTGACTCAGGCTTCACTGCTCACATTCTCTGAATGCAATAAAACCATGAGGTGATATTTCGAATGTGCAACTGAGTGCGTGTCTGTGGGTGTATATGTGTATGTGTGCAGGCAAATACAGTGGGATCATGTACTTGTATACAATCCAAATTCCAGTGGGAATCCAATTAACATTCAAACAAAAGTATACCTCAGCATTTTATTGTGGGATACATTTTTTTTTGTATTAATTAATTAATTTATTTATTTTTGCTACATTATATAAATGTAGGGTGCACATGCTCTTGTTGGTAAATTACAGTACTTCCTTAAGCAATGGTATATGGTTTTAAAGGTAGATGTCATGGGCCATCTGAGGTAGTGTCTTATGCTGAGTGGTATGTAGGATGTAAAAACCTTGTTATTAGAACAGACAATTTCCGCACAAAAAAAAAATCAAAATTGAGTTTAGATTAATAAAAATGCGCATTTTTCCAGAAAAAAGAGGGTGTATTGCTCTGGCTATATATATATATATATATATATATATATATATATATATATATATATATATATATATATATATATATATATATAAATGGACCAAATTCAATAAATTAATATTGGTGAATATGTAATGGATGAACTCTTGTTACAATGCTAACCTTATTCCAGCAACTATTTATTTTTGCTGATTTCTTTTAAGGACAAGTGTCAAATATCTGGTTTTAGTGATTAATTGAAACTACTGTACTCTTTAAAGAATGTTGCTCCCAACTATAATAAACTCCCAATAGTGGGTTTTTCCATAATCCAACTGCCATAGTTCTATATTGGTGCTGGCGCCCCGGGGCCCAGGTGGATTAGACATTGAATCTCATGGTAAAAAGGAAAGTATGTGTGTGTGAGAGAGAGAAAGAGAGATTAGAGTTTGTATTTTAACTGCTGTTTGTTCACAATACAGTATCCTCCCTAATACACACCTAAAATTCTTTTATAATTACCTTTTATTTTTTATTATTAAAAGAAATAAAGAAAAAATCATGTGAATGGAAAGAATACTGTGAAGGCAATTCTGATTTAAGTGTAAAGTTTTTTCACATGAGGACTTACCATTGGCATTACCATTTTTGGACGTTAATAACAATTTTTGTATTGCCATTTTAAAGAAATTACATTTAACAAGTGCTGTAAATATTAATCATATTTTTAGGTACAGGCCTTCAGTATTTTTGATTCATAGGCCAGGATTTCAGTCATTAAGTCCTCACTGCTCTTTACACTTAATTACTTTCACTAGTTTATTAAAAACACTATAGTAATACTGGGTAGGGCTTCTTCTGTTGTAGCCTATTTGTCTCGAGGCACAAATATGTTCTGCATTCTATGGACCAATTTTGCTCTGCACAATTTTACAGAATAGCTTATTTATCAGGTCAAAGAAGAAGGTTAATTCTTAAATAACCCTTCTAAAAGACACACTTGTCTAAATAACTGCTATTTGGATGTATTGTATTAATTGCACCATTTTGAATAAATTTTGGGAGATCCATCCATCCATCCATTTTCTTCCACTTTAATCTATATTAGGGTTGCGAGGGGGGGGGGTGTTTCCCATGCCCATCCAGAGGAGAACGTTTTGGGCACTGGGCTGATACACCCAGGACAGGGCACCAATTTATCGCAGGGCACACACACTCACTCACACATATGCACTCTATATGGGGCAATTTGGAGAACTCAATTGACTTGATACATGTTTTTGGACTGTGGGAGGAAACCGGAGAATCCGGAGGAAACCCACGCGGAAACGGGGAGAACATGGAAACTCCATCCAGAACCGGAAGTCCCTAGCGCTGAGAGGCGAACGTGCTAACCACTAAGCCACCATGCCGCCCCTCAGGAGATCCAGTTATTAAAATATTCAAACCAGTCCATCTGGCACCGAGATGCAACATTAATTGGGATCAATTTATTTTGTTAAGAGCAGTTTCTGTAAGAATTCTTATACTGCATTATCAGAACACTTTTAGATGATTTTATAATAAACTAATTAATTTAAGTAAACTAAGTAAACTAAATCCAAATTAAACCAAACCCTCAGTCTTATGACATTTCTTTTAATTAAAGTGTGACATCCACACCTGGCAATGAGGTCTGGAAAAGTTTTCTCTCTGCCGTTCACACACTTTTTCACACCCAGACACACCCTAAGACCCACTGTACCCAGAGTCTCATGGCACATATGGAACTTTATTTCATCGTCTGCAGCAGGTCCAGCATCCGCATGAGAAATTACATCACTGACATGCAACATTGTCTCCTGCTGTGGAAGGAGAGCTGTTGTTGTTGATGTTGTTGCCACTGGAAAACTGTTCCTCTAGCAACAACATGCAGTATGCAAAAAGTCCCCGGGTTCCACATTCATGTACAGGAATGGAGCTTGCTAAAGACAATTGAGGCACATTATCCTTATGAAATCTTAAATAACTCGTCTTTTTTTAGTTATTTTTTTCTGGCTGCTTAATAAAGTGGTACGTGTTTTCCAAATATACCAACAGACTGTGTGTGTGTTTGTGTGTGTGTGTGTGTGTGTGTGTGTGTGTGTGTGTGTTTGTGTGTGATAGATCAGCGTTAGATTGGAGCCCTGTGCAGGGTGTATTTGCTTCTTCCCTGGATGGGCATGGGGAACCCCCCTCCCACGACCCTGAAGAATAAATAATGAAAGAATGAATTTATATTTTTATACAGAGCAAAGTATTTTAAGTTATATTATTATATAATATTTAAGTTATAAGTTATATTATTTATGTTGGAAAAATATTCCTGTCTGTTTTTATTCCTAATCATGTTCAGAAAACTGTTCGGCCCATGAACTAAAGTGGGCTTTGAGTTTTGGTTGTGATTGGTTTTTTTTTTTTCTGAATATCATGACCTTGTCCCCTTGAAGAGATATCCTGTCTCAAAACTTTTAATGATTCATGAACTGTAACAGGTCAAACAGAATGGTAGCATATAAGTCTAATGTTAAAAGTTTATTGTTACATTAATTTTACAGTATTAATTCAGTTATCAACAAATATTGCAATGTTCAGTCTGATAATTAAATTCAACACGTGGCCCTAACGCAAGTCAGAATTGTAATTACATTTACATTACATTTGGTCATTTAGCAGACGCTTTTATCCAAAGCAACTTACAAGGTGAGCACAGGGTTAACCACAACATCCCTGGAGCAATAAGGGTTAAGGGCCTTGCTCAAGGACCCACATTGGTAACTTCAGTGGACCTGGGATTTGAACCCCCAACCTTTAGATTGATAACCCAATGCCCTAACCACGGAGCTACCACTCCCCTCATTTGTAGGATTCATTAAATCACTTTGTTTCTAGCAAACCCTTCAGGTAAAATTCTGAAATGATGATTATTTTGAGGGATGGTGGAGGGAGGGAGGGAAGTTTTCATCATACGTTTTTATTCACTATATATGTATCTTATGAAATTATATTAAATTATAAATATATATGTATCTTATGAAATTAATTTAGATTATTATGATATGGGCTATGGGCGCCCTGTCCTGGGTCTATCTGCCCAGCGCCCGAGACGTTCTCCCCTGGATGGGCATGGGGAACCCCACCGCGACCCTAATAGAGGATAAGCGGGAGATAATGAATGAATGAATGAATGAATGATATGGGCTGTCTCACTGTCCTAATAACTATTACAAATTTCTTCCTACAAATAAAGGCAAGTTTATATGTATCCATGACTTTTATAAACAGAGTATAAAGATCTGTTCATGTTTCTTTTTAATCGGCAGAATCCAGAAGAGTAGAAGCTGCTTAAAGTGCTTAAAAGTTCAGAGATGGATCTGATGATAGAAAAGAAAAAGGGCGAGAAACAGAAGGAGGAAATGAAAAACTTTATGGCTAATTGGTCTCTGGAGAAGAAAGGCTGGGACGCAGAGTTGGATCACATGAAAAAGTTCAGAAATGACAAGTGCAAGAGGCTGCAAGAGCCTATACGATGCAGCAAGCAAAGGAGGAAATGAAATCAAGCATGAAGAAAAAGATAGACTATTTCAAGGAGCGCCTGAATGCAGAGCGCAAAGCAAGGAACGAAATGAGGATCAGAATGAGGCAGGAGTTTGAGATTGAGAAAGAAAATATGCTGATTGAATATACAAGAAATATGAGCACTCAGAAAACCGCACATAACCTCAGATGTATGACAAAAAGATATTGGAGGAAAAGAAGAAATTGGAGGAAGTAACGAAGAAAATGTAGAAGGCAAAGAATAAAATGGAAAAGATAAAAAGACAATTGGAGGAGAAAGAGAAGAAATTGGAAAAAGTGAAGAAATGGGAGGAAGTAAAGAAGGAATGTGAGGAGGTAAAGAAGAAATGAGAGGAGGAAGAGAAGAATATAAAGTAGGTAAAAAAGAAAATGGAGGAGAAAGAGAAGGAATAGGAGGAGGAAGGGAGGAAATCGAAAGAGAAAGTGAAGAAAATTGAAGAGGGAATGAATTGAAGGAGGAAAAGGAGAAAACAGAAAAGAGAAGAAAATGGAGAAGAAAGAGAAGAAATTGAAGGAGGAAAAGAGGAAATGGGAGGAGGGAGAGAAAAAATGGGAGGAGGAAAAGAAGAAATGAGAGGAGAGAGTAAAGAAATTGGAGGAATTAAAGAAGATATGTGAGGAGAAGAAAACCGTGGAGGAGGAATTGAAAAAAATTGAGGAGGAAAAGAACCTACACACCTCTGTGATGTGGGTGGACCGAAAAGCTGAGTATAATAAAATGTTTAATAATAAGTTCTATTGATGGTCCTTAATTGTACCCCTAAAATGTGTAGTATACCCCAAAGGTGGGGCAATCTGTATAGAAGAAAGCAAAATAGACAGAGTGAACCAAAAGTGATGTAGATATGAATGACTGCAGTCTTTGATCTAAATTTTTTTTTTCTGATGCAAGAAGTTGTTTGAGTTTTGTTTCAGGTGCATTTATTCGTATTTATCTGTAAATGTTGACACTGGAAATAAAAATGAAATAAAAAATAACAGTTCTGTTCTCGTGCTGTCTAATTATTTCAGAACCAACACAGTTTGTTATGGCTCCTGATTGATTCGTTTCCTGTCCTATCCTAACTAAACTAAAAACTTCACGTTCTCCTTTCAGTGCTGGGGATGCAGGTTGGAATCCCAATCTGACTGGAGTTTGCATGTTCTCCCCGTGTCTTTGTGGGATTCCTTTAGCTTGGACTCCGACAGTCCAAAAACATGGATTGGAGGTAAATTTACCTATTTAAAATAGCGTGTGTGTGTGTGTGTGTGCGTGTGTTTGTGTGTGTGTGTGTGTGTGTGTGTGTGTGTGTGTGTGTGTGTGTGTTTGTGTGTGTGTGTGTACTAATGGAATGTTTCATGCTGCAGTGGGATTTGCATGCCATCTCTGAATGCCTGCTGGGCGAGACTGGCACTCTAAACCCTGCTGCTCATGCCAGGGCAAAATGCTTCTCTTTAGATAGTGGAAGAGTCCAACACTGAGTGGAATGCTTGTCTTTTTTTAAATGTCAATCATGCCTGAAAGCTGATGGTGTCTGACTTTAGATCTTGGCAAGATGCCTGCTGTGAATCTGCCATACTGGCAAACTGGGGTTGGCAGTGTGCCCCAGCTGCCATTGACGATTATAATGGGGAAACAACAAGCTAAATGGGTGATATTCTCAATGTGAATGATTTCTGTCCCTACGTTTGTTTTCTATCCTGTCTATTCAACCTTAACTTCTGTTATCCCTAGATTTATGTGCTATTTGATTTTCTGAGTTTTGCCGGTTTTCCCTACACCGTGTAGATGTTTAAAACAACTGTGAAAAAGCCCAATTCTTATATTAGCATTTATTTTTTATATACATAAAGACACTTAAAAAAAACTGCATATTTAATTCAAGCGAAATTAAAATGAAATACTATTTTTTAAACTGTAAATTAAAGGAAAATGTCAAATCGACTGTAAAAATCGAATTTTCATTTTTATTTTAAAAATTGAGCTTTTCTTCTAGTTATCGATCCATCTATTATCTTCCACTTTATCCTATATTAGGGTTGCGGAATCCCCAGTGCTGAGAGGAGAACATGCTAACCACTAAGCCACCGTGCGCCTTCTGTTAGTTATGGAACGAATATTTAGTTTTATAAACCTTATTTCTAATAACTGTTTTACATCTCTGTGGCATGGAGGCAACTAACATCTGAAAACTGCGAACAGATATTCAAGCCCAAGCTGACTGGGCAACTTTTCACTGTTCTTTGGTGGTTTCACATAAAAACACCATTTTTTATGCCAAATTAACCATCAGATTTAATCAGATGTACAGGGATCCAGAATGTGCTGGTGGGACAGTGTGGCAGTAGCGCCGTGGTGCTGGGAGAGAAGGCGTAGCTGTCAATAATGCAATTTTTATGGTTAATTAATGAACCTGTCATGGCTCCACCTAATAAAGTGTGCACCCTTTAAAAATGGGAAAATCACATGCTGCAGGGAAAAAGACTATAACGTAGAGTGACGGTGGACACAGCGGGTGTAAAGCCTGGTATGTTTGTATGTGGACTGGCGGCAAAAAAGCCGTTCCTTAGTGGAAAATCGTATCTTCTCATTTTCACATTTTTCATTCCATCCCCCAGTCACAAAGTCATCAGTATTTTTAAAAGCATATTTTAAAGTTATTTCTCAATTTCTCTTATACATGATTGTCTATGACATTGTGTGTACATTGTCTAGTCACAACAAATGCCATAGCTTGCATTTTTTGTTTCATTGTGTGAAGAAAATAAAATCTGTTAATTTTATAGATTAACAGATTAATTTTATAGAACAGATATAGATTAACAGATATAAATAATCTTAATTAATTTATTCATTCATTATCTTCCGCTTTATCCTCTATTAGGGTCGCGGGGGGGTTCCCCATGCCCATCCAGGGAAGAACGTTTCGGGTGCTGGGCAGATACACTCAGGACAGGGCGCCAATCTATCGCTAGCCACACACTCGCTCACACAGACACGCACGCATACGTATTCTATATGGGGCAATTTGGAGAACTCAATTGACTTGTTCCATGTTTTTGGACTGTGGGAGGAAACCGGAGAACCCGGAGGAAAGCCACGCAGACACGGGGAGAACATGGAAGCTCCACCCAGATGGGGATTGGAATCGGGAATCCCTAGTGCTGAGAGGCGAACGTGCTAACCACTAAGCCACCGTGCCGCTCCTTAATCTTAATTTAATTTTGCTTTTTGATCTTGTTGTTTTAAGAACGAGGTTGATACAAGAATGTATTAGAATGAGTGCTCACCATCCATCCATCTATAACTGCACATCATTTGTAACACAGACTGAGGTCTTACATCTTCATGCTTTATTGAACTGACACTATCACTGTCTTCCAAATTAAACAATTAGAAATTCTCTATGATGCCTGAAAGAAGACATATTGGCATGAAGAGAAAAAAAAAAAAAAGAATATAGGAACACATTAGGGAAAAGAGGGTGATTTATCAGCTCAAGTCAACATGCAGTGGTTAGGACAGACTAAGGGTGGGTTACACAGCGGAATAAAAACAACAGAGACTTAAACAAATGAGGAGCAGATGTTCTCTGCCAAACACAGAGTATGAGTTTGGGATCGCCGCTTCCTGTCTGTGAGAAAAAAAACAGTACTGCATCCCTGCACACTCACTCGCACAAATATAAGTGTATCCTTCCACATGCGTGTAAACAGCCACTAGACTCAAAAGAAGCAAATAATACCAGTCTAGGGGTAAAGGTTGAACTCAGTCAGGAGGAGATATAAGCAACAGAGGAAGGACATCGGTAAAAGCAGTGTTCACATCAGCATGTTCTAATAATGGTGTATGCAAAAAAGGAAGTTGTAAAAATAGATCATCTTGACCATATCAGTGACAGTTCAAATGTTTAGATGGAGGTCTGTTGTAAGGCTCTTTTAAATATATTAAGAAATGAAGTTGTGAGGATAATAAGATTTAGAAGGCATCTCTTTTAAGAACTCCTGTCTGGTGTAAAGGACAACTGTGGCATATTAGATGACAGCGTTCTGAAGTATTCAGCTAATTAACTTTTAAAAAGTCAGGCAAAGTAAAACTTAAGTACATCAACGTAGTTGTAAAAAAAAGTCCATTGTAATACATGCAATTGAAATATAAAATAAGAAATTCTGTTTTTGTTCCACTCATTCGTAGATACAATCTAGGGCAAACAAAATAAGCCAAACCAAAGGGCAAAATATTAAGCTTTAAATAATTTCCACAAAAAAAGTTTTAAAAAATCAGCAGGGTGTTAAACAAATAAAGTAACTTACAATAGCATCACCTCAAACATCTTGCAGGTAAACTTGCTGACTGAGCAAATTAATAGATTGCCAAAAAATTACCAATCCTATTAAAAACCCATGCCAGAATATTCACTCATTCCTTTGGTCATTAGCTTGACCATCTTCTAGGGTCACGGAGTGATTCCCCATTACTATCCAGGGGAGATTTTCTGCCATTGGGCCAATACACTCAGGACAGTGCACCAATCACTAGGAACACTCACTCAGACACTATATTGGGCAATTTAGATTATTCAATTTACCTTGAATCTATATTTTTTGGACTATGGGAGGAGGCCGGAGTACCCGGAGGAAACTTGGGAATCTGAATCAAACCTAAATCGCCAGCCCTGAGAGGCGAATGTGTTAACCAATAAGCCATGCCCATGCCACAATATAGTTTAAACAATAAGGGTTCCCCATGGGAGAAAATGGAAACTCCACCCAGATTGGGATTCGAACCTGGATTCCCAGTGCTGAGAGATTAATGTGTATACCACTAAGCCACTGTGCCTCCCTGTTATTAATCATTAATAATTAGTTAATAGGACCATTAAAAACTAGTTTACAATTGTGAGTTTGGAGCTTTGTCATCCTTAGATTTTCTGTGGGGACATTTTTTTTTTATATTTACATTTACATTTCATTTACATTTGGTCATTTAGCAGACGCTTTTATCCAAAGCGACTTACAAGATGAACACAGGGTTAATCACAACATCCCTGGAGCAATGAGGGTTAAGGGTCTTGCTCAAGGACCCACATTGGTAATTGCAGTGGACCTGGGATTTGAACCGGCAACCTTCAGATTGATAGCCCAACACCCTAACCACTAAGCTACCACGCCCATATTTGATACTTTTACATGCTTCATCGACACTGTTAACACAGCTAATGGTAATTACAGGGACACAGTTAATACACATGTTAATTTTATCAATCCTGAGGTAAACTGACTTGACATCAAACACTCTGATAACATTTAAGTGCAGGAGATATAAAGTGATAAGATAATAATGGACTACACACTGTTTTCCATCCTACACATTCAGACTTTTCCACATTACGCTTGTAACACTTATTTCAAAATTAAGAGTTTGTTCTTATGCAAGCCTATGTGCTTCTATATGTGTGTGTGTCTGGGTCAGTCATACTGATGGAGCAGGCATCCAGACAGTGTAATCTGCACACATGTTAAATACTGCAGGCAATTTTCCATCATAAAGCTTACAGGTTTCAGCACATAAATTTTAAAGGAACATAAACACAGACTTGTATTTATTTATAGGATTAATTTATTAAAGTTCTTTGGCCTATCTGCACGAATCACACAAAGCTCATTTTTATCTCTAGTTAAATGTAAGACCTTATTGGTTTCTGTTGGACTAAACATACACTTCAAATAAATGTGCACTGTACATTGCACGGCCGCTCCAAAACGATGGAAAGTAGTCTTTAAAAGGATTCATCTTATAATAAAACAAAACAAATACCAGGGATTTTTCTTGCAACTGTCACTTCGACTATCTCAGGCTTAGAATTTTTCCCTCGGGCATGTAATCTATGAACGTTGTCTTGACTGCTCCGTCTGACAAACTGAAATAACATGCAACATTTGTGATAGGTCAAAAGTAATGCTAGTAAATATCATAAGATAACAAAATCTGTAATATAAATTACTGCTATTGATGCCTATTTTTTTTCTGTGTGTGTAAATATTAAAAATTAATATAGCTGGTTATATTTCTAAATTCCAAAATTCCTAATACATAGGAAAATACACCAAAGTAATTTCAGTATTGTAAATTCATTCATTCATTCATTCATTCATTAATTTATTATCTTCCGCTTTGTCCTATATTAGGGTCGCGGGGGGGGGGTTCCCCATGCCCATCCAGGGGAGAACGTTTCGGGCGCTGGGCAGATACACCCAGGACAGGGCGCCAATCTATTGCTGGGCAGTGTTGTAAATGTTTATGTAAATATTTTCATAGCAGCAAATGTCTTACTGAGACATTTACAGTACATTTTACTTTTAGCTGAAAGAAAATTTCACCAAAAGCGTTATCTGTGTACCTTGTACCAGTAATATGGTGTCTTGATTACAACCACACTGACCGTAAATGTGAATTTCTTCCCCTCCTCCACCAACACAGACTTTGATGTGGTAGAGAGGGTGGCAGTCTGTCTAATAACCCATCAGTTTTAAAATCCCCTAGACTCTGACACCTGCTCCACTTGTTGTGAGGAACAACAACATAAATGAACGCACAACATGTGTGCTTCAATAACCTCTAATCTTTGTAAGATTTAGAAGTGTAAGCATGTGTAATATTATCAGCAATTCACCTTTCCAAAACATAAACACATTAAGCCTGTCTCTTTGTTCTGCTAATATCAGTACACAGTTTTAAAAGAAGGAAAGTTGGCAAAACACATCTTTAAAGCACATTGTATACTATTGTAATGCACCTTCATTATTTTTTTTTTTACTTATCATTTATTTATTTAATAAATATTTTGTTGTCCACCATTGTCAAAGGGTATGGCATCCATGTGCGTCCACAATTGTTAGGGATAAAAGGGCCAACAGTAGGCTGGTTTTCCAACCAGTTTCCTGGCATGCGTTGTGGTCGCGGACTATATAAGGGGTTCATCTGTGGCATTGTATGTCTCTTTGTTATGATGGTTATAAAAATGTTCCAAGAGTGATCGTGTTCATGATGGCAACCCGTGTCGTGGTCTCTTCTCGCCACATTATATTAACACATGGATTGCTCATAGGTCTTTAAACTGTTTTCCAAACAAGAACAGTTTTAAAATAGAAACCTTTGTTTCATCATAAGGAGTTGTCATGTCTTTTACTGTGGAAGAAATGCCAACTTCTAAGAAGCAAACCTCATAGGCACAAGGAGGACATTACACATCTGAATATGACTTTACACAGTAATAACATTTCTCCACTCTGGAAAAGGTCAGAACATTCTTGCTGTCAGACAGGAGTGATTTCCTCTGCATATACTCATTTTACTTTAATCGAAACACTATAATAACACTGAGTAGATCATTCCTTTATTCTCAATACTGCTTTAAAGTTATTATTGTTGTGCATTTTGAGATTAAACACAGAGCAACTGAACAGACTTGTTACCTAAAAACTGTAATTTTATATAAAAAAATTAATTTTATCCATAAAATGCTGCTTACTGGATGTTATTTCAAACTGCACCATTCTGGGTTGCTTAAAAGTCTGTTAATATCTAGTGGCCGACCGTGCATTTTATATCTAGGCATTCAGTTATGCTCTGTCTGAATTCATTCAACCGTCAATAACTAGTTTAAGGCTATAAAAACATCTTTTAATGCATAAATGCAGTATAAAGAGCTGTTGCATCAATAACCTCATAAAATTCAAGTTATTCAGGAAAGTAATTTAGGCTCTGGTATTGAGGACTTCAAATCTGATTGTTGAAACAACAGGTTGATTTACACCTATTTATTGCTACTGGGCATTAAAGGATCAGCTCTTTTATATTTGCTGGTATGTAATTTTTTAAGCTCCTCCACTGGTCTTCCTTGGCAGTTATTCTAAAGTTATTCTTTATCATATTTGTAAATGCAAGATAGATTTTATAAATCTAGGATGTAAAAAGATTCTAACGCCAGCAACAAGCTCTCTAAGCCCTAATGATATATCCAAACTTCATCAAAAAGCATTATCAATCATACAACATAATACAACATTAGTTTTATGTGGTATCTAAGCTTCTATCTGCAGTGGAAACTTATAAAAGTGTAATGTTCGAAGCGTTGTGTGTGTTGAGGCAGTGGGAGACGAAGCACAGCCATGACGTGCTCCTCTAAAACCACAGTTTCTCTTTTCTCTTTCGAAACTGCTCAAATACCAAGCAACCTTCACATGAGGAGATGAGCTCACGTGCTCAGTCAGCAGCGGTATCCCACAACACCGTGACATCACTGGCAATCTGTGTTATACTGTTATCCACCTCGACAAACACAACTACTCTCTGAGAGACCGAGAACGAGAAGAGGTCAGAGAACTAGAGGCGGTGGGTGTTTTTTACGTCTCTCCAGCCCTTTAATACGCCTGAATGTGACGTCTGTCCCATCCTCCTACTGTGATCTTTAGTTCACGACACACACACACACACACACACACACACACACACACACACACACACACACACACACACACACACACACACACACACAAACAAACAAACTTAATACACACCATTATAACTATTAGTTGAATCATTACCATACCTCATGGTTTAAAAACCTCTGAAGTTCACTTTCATGTCAATGTTGGCATCAGGAAAAGCATTAATTTTCTCTCTCTCTCTCTCTCTCTCTCTCTCTCTCTCACTCACTCACACACACACACACACCCACATTTGGCCAGCAAATGATTTTCATAACAGAAAAATGAATGGCTAGAATTTGCTTTTATGGCTAGAGTTTGCCCGTTTCACCAGATTAACAAAGCAGAAGTTTTTTAAAGACTCAGTACATTTACTCATTAAAGATTCTTACTCTCAATTACTCTCAAGATAATGGGTACACCCTCTTTATAAAAACAGAGATATTTTGCTTGTGTAACTTTGCTTTTAGGTTAGTATTTTTAAAGCAAAAAAGTGTAGGCTGCTTTTACTGAAGGCTTTGCTAATTTTTCAGCAGTGACATGCCTCATGATTAGTTAATTCTAAGTTTACATTAGTGTGGCCTTGATTTTTTAAATACTTAAATAATAATTAATAATAATATTTATAATAATTTATAATTAAATTTATATATATATATATATATTACATTATTATTACTAATTGTACAAGGAGCTATAGGTAGGAAAGTTGATTAATACAATTAGCATTAATTATTATTATTAATAGTAGTAATAATAGTATTAAAAGCATTAAAAGTAATATAGTTTAATAGTACAGTAGTATAATTATTATTAGTAATAGCATTATAGTGTAGTAGAAATAATAATATTAGTCATGTTAAGAGAGATAGGAAAATAGTTGTAGTATTAGCAACAGCAGCAAAAAAGAATGACGTGTGTTCTTACATCTCTTACCTCATGATTTATTCACAATAATGCACAACCTTGAGTGCCTGCCTTACTGCTTTTATAAAATGGTTACAAATATACAATGATAAAAAACATTACAAATTATTTTACAATTATTTAATAAATGAATACATTTAAAAATTATTGAAAACAAAATTGTTTCAAACTGGTCTTTCCCAGCATTATTAGTCTGGTTTATAAAGTGTACAATAATCGCTGAGTAACGGCATACCGGTTTAGTGCTCCTCGCAAATCAGCTCGCTAGTCATATCAATCAATATTTCCAAAGATTTTAAATAATGTACTGTATACTGTATATATATTGATACAAATGTGAAGCAGTCAGAGGTGTGCATTAGTGTTAATGATGTTCTGGCTAGACAAATGGCTAAGCCAATTGGATTTGGAATCGGAATTACCCGTTTTAGAAGAAGTAATAACAATCAAAGTTCAGTGTTTAAGCCTGGTGATGTACATTAGTTTGTTCAGGATCCTTAAATTCTTACTTATTTTGACATTTGCTGAGGCCAACTGTCCATTTAGTCTTTGATTGTTGTGCTATCCAAATCTTGCTGCTCTAACTTAAGTTTATTATTTCAAGCAGATATGATAGATCACGACTATGAGTAGCAGTTAAAATAACATTTCTATTACTATTATTGTAAGCAATAGTCATACTAATAATTGTAGTTATAATGTTAATGTATAATGTTAATATGTGATCTTAAGAATTATTGTCCTTAGTAGTAGCATCAAAACCAGCACTACTGGTAGTGGTGGGTAGAAGGTGGAGCCTAAAGTCTTTGGACGATCTGTCCCTTTGTATAAATTACTCTTTACTACTTAATCATTTACACTGTAACCAGCTTGTCATAGAGCCACAGCTCTCTGAAGTAACAGTTTCACTTCCTCATGCTTGTGTGATGTCTACGTCAAACCACTGAACTCACAGCATCTGAGGACATAAGTGGACCAGTCGTAGAAAAACAAACGTTCAAGCTGATTTCTATGAATAAAGAGAATCAGCTTGACTCTATTGTGTTCATTATGAAAGGTTGGTTAAGGTCACATAAAAAACTGTGAACTTACCCTCAAAGGAAACACAGGAGCCTTCCTAAATTAAGGATAAGAGAAAGGGAAGAGGAAATAGGCACCTCCAACAGCGTTTTTCAAAGTCTACATCCTTTAGTGCTCCACCTGGGTTTCGAACCTTCGAACCTTCCAGTTCCTGTTGCTAAATCTATGTGCAGTGAGAAATGACCCAGTATTATAAACATTTTTGCCATTCTCATATAATGTTTTATAGTGCATTATTATCCTTGCCCTGGCTAATAGAAGTCATAGTAAGGCCATGGTTTTGAGGAATTCCACAGCAGCTCACTAAGCAGATTTTATTAGTGGTCAATCTGACATGCATTGCTGTTTTCAGGCAACAAGCCTACGCATATGTGAGCACACATGCCGCAGGTTAACACCTTTTAACCAGACGGTGGTCGCAGACTTAGGTGGAAATTTCACAGCAGCACACAGGCATTCACATAAACCTCAACACTGTTTCAGCCAAAGACAGATTCGAAGAGTAATGAAGGTCATTGTGTGAAACTAAAACTTTAGGGTATTTCCGCATTATTTACACATATTCTTTTGCAGTGTTCTTAAAAAAAATATATATATAATGTTTTTTTTTGGTTTGTTTGTTTTTTTAACTTAACTTAAAAACTTTTTTAAGTGGGTTGCCCTATGAGTAAATTCCTGGTAGAGTCCTGGCCAACAGATACACCACAACTTGAATACAGATGATTGCCTGGTAATATCATGAAACTATTATTCATCCAGATGGAGTTGCCATGTTCTCCCCGTTTCTGGGTGGTTATCTTCCAGGTTCGCCGGTTTCTTCCCACACTCTAAAAACGTAGATTTAAGGTAAAATGGCTGCTTTAAAGTACCCCTATATAATGCAAGTTTTTTCATGCTATTGTTCATGCTTTAACGTCTGCAAAAATCAAACCTGAAAACATTTGTTAAAAAAGCAACATGCTTATTTAACCTATACAGCACAATGACGCACATTTTAAAATGTTTAACTATGATATTAATGATCCGTACTATATTCTGCTGACAATCTACCAGAAACCTTTATTGTTATGAGATATAAGAGAATTGTAAGGATTGTACCCAAATGCTGGAGCGTGAACTAGATTGTTGGTTGATGATATATTCTTATATGCCTCTTTAAAGCTAAAGCTTCCCTTTGGTATCTCTTCTTTATATTTTTATGTATAAGGGAAATAATCCCGAATTTTTAATTTCGTAACTTTTACTTTGGTTATACAAGGGCTGATGTCACTGAACCATGACTGGTCTTAAATTGTGATTATGATGTTTGTAGTCCAGGACAGATCCTCTGAAATGTGCATCAGTAAGGTGCCATAACCAGCCTAATATTGAGACAGGAGCAGATGTTCCCCATCACGCCTGATTGGCATGCAAGCTCATGGAAACTGTAGGTGGAGGTTGAAAACTGTAATTTCATTGGCAGGCGGCTGGTTTTTCCGCTATAGCTCTCTGGAAACTGATGGCGTCGGGCTACACCCTTATATATAATACCTTAATTGTAACTATAAAGGTAAAGTTTTTGTGCAGTGTGTGTTGTGTGGGGGTTCTGTGTTTACTTCAGTAAATGCTTTTCACTTGGAATTCTGTCTGCACACTGGGGGGTTTAATAATGGGATCTTGTAACTTTGTACACGTCCCTATGTACCCACTTCTTGATACAAATTAGTTGCTGTCCTAGTATTAGTATTAGTATTTTGACCATACGTATTTTCTGTTAATATTTTGGCCACATATGGGATAGTGTTGTAATTTGTCGTCCACACAAGGGGTTGTGTTGTAATTCTTTGGTCACGCGAGTAGTGGTCTAATATTTTGGCCAAATGCAAGATCAGTGCCACCGCCTCAGTGTCACTGCAGAATTGACAATAATCCACCACCCAAATTATACCTGTTCTGTGATGGTCCTGACCAGTACAGAACAGAGAATCAATTTTTATACATTTTTATTATTATTATAAATTGAGTAGTTCCTTAAATCTGAGTGACAATAATGCACATCTCTGACCCATTCACATTCATATTAATGCATATACAATGCATTATTTTAAATCATTTATCATAAAAAGAAATACAGATTAATATAACTAACAAGCGGATTCGCAATGAGCACTAAGCCAGAATCCTGTTATTCAGTGATCAACATTCACTTTAAAAACCATAATACATTATCTTGTGAAAGACCAATTTATTAACGATTTAGTTTTCCTTTTTTATTAGTATTATCATAGTGTGTTTGTAAACATTTTACAAAATCAATAAGGCACTTAAGGTTGTGCATTTTGTGAATGAATCACAGAAAAGAGGTGTAACTTCACTCTGCTACGGTTCATGCCTAACAACACCTCTTTTTTTTACTATCATTTGTCTCTTGTGGTTTTCTGTCTCATGCAGTTGGGTCCAGTAATGCCCACGTTTAACACCATGCACTTTTTGCTTTGAAGAAGAAGAAGAAGAAGAAGTACAGAAGTAGCATGTCTTTTTATAGTATATGACTATAACTCACATTTGCTGTTGTGCAAATATATATATATATATATATATATATATATATATATATATATATATATATATATATATATATATATATATATATATATATATATATATATATATATACACCATGGTATAACTTGCCAAGTGAATAAAGTTAAACATAAGTGATGTGTAATTATAGTCTGTTGGAATCGTTGTAAGTAATTAATAGAAGAATCCAAAGTACTGTAACTGTGTGTGATTCAATTAATAAATGTAATAAATAAAACTGTCCATTTATATATATTTGTAAGACTGCAGTTAAACTGGTTTAGCAGGAAGGAAATGAAAAAAAAAAAAATCAAACCGAAACTCACATTGAAGGGTGTGCGATACTTTAGTGTGTACCAAGCACAGACACACACACACACGCACACACACACACACACACACACACACACACACACACACACACACACACACACACAGAGATTGAAATTGTTGCTGAAACTGTGTAAACAGAGATTAAAGATAAACTTGAAGCTCACATTCCTAAAAATGTACTTGCTAATGCAAATGGTAAAGCCATTCATAATGAACTGAAACACACTGAAAACAACATGCCTGAGGTTATAAAAAAAAGGCTTGGCTTCATTGCGCAGAAACCTCAATCATGAGGTGACTTCTGAGAGTCATGTACACATACTCACACAAACTCTCTCTCTCTCGCTCTCTCACACACAGACACACACATTAAGGCACTCATGCACAACTTTAAAGCTCTCAGTGTCACTTTTCTAACATGTATGTACACACATCCATCTGTGCTGCAATCCCCAGTAAGGTCATTAGGTGTAAGGGAACGGGGAGGGTAAAACCCTTTGACCTAAACATTTTCAAGTTGTTTTAACACAAAACACATGAAACACTTTTTACACAAATGTAAAATATGAAAACCAGTTTGAATCCCCATCTGGGTGGAGTTTCCATGTTTTCCCCGTGTCTACATGGGTTTTGTCCCGGTTCTCCGGTTTCCTCCCACAGTCCAAAAACATGGATTAAGGTCAATTAATTTGAATTGAATTGGCACAGTGTATTTGCCCAGTGCCCAAAACGTTCTCCCCTGAATGGGCATGGGGAGCCCCCCTGCAAATCTAGTAGAGGATAAAGTGGAAGATAATGGATGGATATATATATATATTTTTTTTTTTGTTTGTTTTAAACTAAAACTGTTATTTTTTACCAAAATGTTTTGATCACATCGATCGCAATCTTATACCCTGTGTAAGATGCTCATTGCTATGTTACACACCTGCTTATCTTAATCTTTCAGACTATTGTCATGCCTCCTGCCTGCATTGTTTAAATAGCAGTGGTGCTTGTGAATATATTTATGATGGTGAGCATAGTCGTCTCGAAATGAGGTGTGTTTATTAAAATTTTTGCCGTATTGCGCCACTGACTGAAAACAAGCTAGTGAGTGAGTAAATGTATGTGTGTGTGTGTGTCCAGTAAGAGATTGGTACCCTGGGTGTATCTGCCCAGCTTCTGAAAGCTCCCCTGGATCGGCATGGTGAAATCTTCAAAGGCTTACAACACTGTAAATCTGCTTTGTGACAATGTACTATTGTAAAAAGCGCTCTATAAATAAATTACTTGAACTTGGAACTCCTCTGTGACCCTAGTAGAAGATTAAACAGAAGATAATGAATGAATGAACAGATTCTTAAAGCATGTAAAAGCTGGTCCATAAGAAAATAAACATATTTATATATTTTTAAAGGAGCCTAATAGAAATTGAAGCTTCATTGTAATTGACAATTACTTTTCTTAGGAATTTGGCAAAGACCTGAGTGTGTTAGGTGGGAGGGGAGGGGGGTATACATATGAGAGCGAGAGAGAAAATAAGAGCATACATAAGTATGTGTTGAGTGAAACCGCCATACACCTCAGCATTATTTTCAAGTTCACTTGCATTGGACAAAGGCAGCATTCTAGTGACAAAGNGGGGGGGGGGGGGGCACAGACAAGTTGACAAGAAAAATTTCCGAATGATTGGAGTCTGGAGATGGAATTTCAATAAAAGGTGCAACATAGTTCCAAATATTTGTTACTTCAGTTAACATGGCAACCAATGTTAAGCCAAATAATCAGACAATGAGAATGTGCTCACTCCCTTTAACACACACAGTCAATCACTCTAACGTAAAAGTAACAGCAGACATACTGTACGTAGAAGAGGTCAAACATCAATCACTTAATTTTCAATTTATACGGTCTAAAAATCTTAAATCAATCTTAAAAATGATTTCTGAAACACATCCTTACATGCAATAAAAAAATAATCCCTTGTTTTCAATTGTGGATTCAGCTATTTCAGACACACCCACAGCTAATGGGTATCAAGGATACAGCCATGGAACTTCCATAAACAAATAGTGAGAGCAACATTGACTTAAGCAACAAGTCAACAGTAACACATATTTCAAAATATTATTATTTTGGAGCTGTAAAGTAATTTACTTCAGTTCTCCAAATATATTTGAAGAAATATTTCTGTTTCCGAGTTAAATATACTTTTATTTGTATACATCTTTTTGTTATTAAAATTGTTAAAATTGATGATAAAATAATATCATATTATGATAATAATAATCCATCCATCCATCCATTATCTTCCTCTTTATCCTATATTAGAATCGCGGGGGCGGGGGGGGGGGTCCCCATGCCCATCCAGTGGAGCTGGGCAGATAGACCCAGGACAGGGTGCCAATCTATCGCTGGGCACAAATTCACTCACTCACACAAACACTCACACAAACACACTCAATATGGGGCAATTTGGAGAACTCAATTGACTTGATCCATGTTTTTGGACTGTGAGAGGAAACCGAAGAACCCGGAGGAAACCCATGCGGAAACGGGGAGAACATAGAAACTCCACCAACATGGGGATTCGAACCGGGAATCCCTAGCGCTGAGAGGCAAACATGATAACCATGCCGCATATAATAATTCATTCATTATCTCCCGCTTATCCTCTATTAGGGTCGCGGTGGGGTTCCCCATGCCCATCCAGGGGAGAACATCTCGGGCGCTGGGCAGATAGACCCAGGACAGGGCGCCAATCCATCGCTGGGCACACACTCACTCACACAGACACACTCTAAACGGGGCAATTTTTGAGAACTCAATTAACTTGATCCATGTTTTTGGACTGTGGGAGGAAACCGG
>JAFMOD010000047.1:635902-663639 GCA_019802435.1 Corydoras maculifer | reverse complement strand
CTCCGGTTTCCTCCCACAGTCCAAAAACATGGAACAAGTTAATTGAATTCTCAAAAAATTGCCCCCTATAGAGTGTGTCTGTGTGAGTGAGTGTGTGCCCAGCGATGGATTGGCGCCCTGTCCTGGGTCTGTCTGCCCAGCGCCCGAGACGTTCTCCCCTGGATGGGCATGGGGAACCCCACCGCGACCCTAATAGAGGATAAGCGGAAGATAATGAATGAATGAATGAATGAATGAATAATCTGCTACCTGCGTGCCTGGCTCCCTTCTGCGCATTAAGGCACTGCGGCTCTGCGCTTCATTTGCACAGCCGTCTTTAGTCCGAGGTAGGCGTGTGTGACAGAACGACGTGCCAATCTAATTTGGGGGGTCAAGAGCCCAGGTAGGCTTTTTAAAATTTTTCTTTGCGGAGGCCGTAAACCCTCATACTCGCGGCGCCCTCCGTCGTGTCCGCGAGTGCGCCGGTATGCGCAGCCCGCTGTCCCGGAGCCGTAAGGACGGTTCCAAGTCAGTGATGTCAGAGTGATGTGACGATGATGAATGGATGTGGAGGTATGGGTTTAAATCGCTCTGCGCAGAGAAGGGTCTTGTGCCCGCCGAGGTCCACCCAGCATGCGTGCCCGCAGAGGTCCAGCCAGAGCATGCCGCCCAGCCCCGAGCACCAGGGGCCGCCCGCCACCGAGCCCGAGCACCAGGGGCGTCCACCTCACCCCGCAGCCAGAGGGCGTGGTCCACTCCTCGTTCGCCGAGGGCGCCCACCGGACCACGCAGCTAGAGGGCGTGGCCCACTCCGCGTCCGCCGAGGGCGTCCACTGGACCACGCAGTCAGAGGGCGTGGCCCACTGATCCGCTGAGGGCGCCCACCTGACCTAACAGCCAGAGGACGCCCTCCACGCCTCGTTCACAGAGGGCATCCACATGCAGCCAGGGGGCAAACCCCACACCTCATCCGCAGAGGGCGGCCACCTAACCGCACAGCCAGAGGGTGTTCTTCACGCCTCCCCCGCAGAGGGCGTCCCCCGCGTCACACAGCCAGAGGGCGCCTGCCGCGCCTCGTTCTTCGGGTCAGGCCACCAGAAGGCACCTGTCAAGCCTGGCTCAAGGAGAATGCAGGAGCCCCCCCCCCCAGCACTTTTTTTTTTTTTTTCTTGGTCGCATCCCGCCGTTGCGCGACCGTAGGGGCAGGGGTACTGTACCAGGTGCCTAGGTACCTGTCACCTGTTTTGCTGTTCTTCTGTTCTTTTAGGGCAATTAACTTTCATTGGTCGTTAGTTTAGTCAATTAACTCGTTCTTGTCATTTGTTTGTTTTGTACACGTGGTCGGGTGTCGTTTTGGATATATCTCCTGTGTTCCCCTTCCTCTGTGCACATCGTTAATTTTATGTTCACGCACGTTAGTACCTCTGTGTGTTTCGGTGTCAATACAACTTTAATAAAACTGGTTAATCTGCTACCTGCGTGTCTGGCTTCTGCGCATTAAGGCTCTGCGGCTCTGCACTTCATTTGCGCAGCCGTCTTTAGTCCGAGGTAGGCGTGTGTGACAACGTGCTTAGGTGCAAAATATAAATGACCATCATAATGTCTCTCACCCAGGTCTTGTTTTTAAAACTTCTATGGCACAACGGTGTGATTGAGCAGAGTCTATGAATGTGAGGCGAAGTCAAATCAAGTAAGAGGAAACACCTGAGGGAGGCCTGTGCATATGCTATGGTACAGTCAATATAGAAGACAGTTTTGTTCTGAACTTTCCCAAAAAAATATAAAAGAAAAGCTTTTGCCCGTTACCCAGCTTCTTTATGGGTAAACCGCCAACCTAATGCTGAAACTCAGGATTGAGGACATGCAGACATGGAATCTTTCCTATTGGAATGCTTCTTTCAGACCATTAAAAGCTGCAGCAGGAGCAGACACGGGTTCTTCTGAAACCGTGCATGCAACAGCAAAACCAACTAAAATGGTGTGGGAAGTTAGATCATTGGCATTTGCTACAAAGTTTAATCCAAGCAGTGTACACTCCAACCGACTACCTGATGGCAGTTTTCCAGATCAGTCCCAGCGCTGCTAAAGATGGGGTAAAAGAATGCCATCAAATCATACCTGTGACAATTTGTGGGGGCCAGTTTTGGCCCAGAAATCCACGGGCCATCCGATTGTTTTCACTTTTGTCTGGTAAATACAATTTGGCTGCTCAAAAATTGTTCAACACCAGCAGGCTGCAGCACCCTGTCTTCCTACTGACATCGTACATCATACAGTGGTTTTGGCAGAATCTCTAAACAGTAAATGCTTAGTCGTACCAGCCTGATAAAACACCAAAAAGAGGTAACCCTTAGGGGTTATTGTGCATCCAAACTTAAAAAAGAGGGTTAGGGATGAAAGCATTAACAAAAGTTTATGCTGTAATGCTAACATTTAAGAAAGCTCTCTAGACTCAGTACTCAGCAGGTTCTGCCTGTTATGCTGTTCTAGTGTTGTTCACTGAGTAATAAGTCTGCTACTTGTTGACAGTGTTCACATTTCATTTACATTTCACATCACATTTCACAAAATCTATGGAATCCTAATTTTCTGCAACTCTGCAGTTATAATACAGTAATTTTAAATATTATACATTATTAATATATAAGGGGCACGGTGGCTTAGTGGTTAGCATGTTCGCCTTTCAGCACTAGGGATTCCCGGTTCGAAACCCCATCTGGGTGGAGTTTCCATGCTCTCCCCGTGTCCGCATGGGTTTCATTAGGTTGGGTTTCCTCCGGGTTCTCTGGTTTCCTTACACAGTCCAAAAACATGGATCAAGTCAATTGAATTCTCCAAATTGCCCTATATAGAGTGTGTTTGTGTGTGTGTGTGTGTGTCTGTGTGAGTGTGTGCCCAGCAATAGATAGACACCCTGTCCTGGGTGTATCTGCCCAGCGCTCGAAACGTTCTCCCCTGGATGGGCCCCCCCCATCCCAGCGACCCTAATAGAGGATAAAGTGAAAGATTATGGATGGATGGATTAATATATAACTATTTAGTAACATTAAATATTAAAGCCTGGGCAGCATGGTGGCTTAGTGGTTAGCACGTTCGCCTCTCAGCGCTGGGGATTCCCGGTTCGAATCCCCATCTGGGTGGAGTTTCCATGTTCTCCCCGTGTCTGCGTGGGTTTCCTCCGGGTTCTCCGGTTTCCTCCCACAGTCCAAAAACATGGATCAAGTTAATTGAATTCTCAAAATTGCCCCATAAAGAGTGTGTCTGTGTGAGTAAGTGTGTGCCCAGCGATGGATTGGCGTCCTGTCCTGGGTCTATCTGTCCAGCGCCCGAGACGTTCTCCCCTGGATGGGCATGGAGAACCCCACCGCGACCCTAATAGAGGATAAGCGGGAGATAATGAATGAATGAATAAATATTAAAGTAACTTAAATGTCTTTAGGAACCAAAAGGATCATTCACAAGAGTTTAATGACTAAACACAATTAACGTAAGCTATACTTTAGCATGTCATTTATTATGTCTGTCTTAGATCAAAATTCCTCACATCATTTTTATTGTTTAACACATTAACACTGCTAGGTCATCGGAAAGGTACTGATCCCCAGACGGTATTCTCAAGTTTGTTTTTTTTTCACACCACAGTGTCACTTTGGCATGATCTTTGGGGGTTTAGGTTTTACAAAACTGTTGACTGTAAAAACAAACTTGAACTTGTTTGCTGACTTTTACGCTGAATAAAAAATGTCCACTGTGGACTAAATTAAAACATGTCAACTACTTAATCTGCTAAAGGAAATAAAACATGTCCTAAATGTCCTAAAACATGTGCCAAGTACAAAAGAGTGCTCTATCGCTGCCCTCATAACACACCTTAGACACGCTTCACCCAATGAACTGTAAAGCATATGCGTTCTATGAAGACTTCATGTGCTTGTTATTTGTTAATACATGTGCCTGAAAGATGGCTGTAACAACAAAATTTACCCCGGGGTTCAATAAAGTACTCATCCATCAACTACCTTATCTCTTGTCATCTCTGGCACTTGCGACTGGTGTGAAAGGTATATTTTTCCAGTCTTATGATGCAAGTCTTTCCACAACCATTTAGTAGGGCTTATGCATTATATGTAACCTACGTTCTATTGTCTGGTTCCCTCCTTTTTAATGCTACCTAACAAACTAAACCATGTTTTTGACAACCAATGCTATATATGGTAGCAGTACACTAAGTATTAAATAGCTTTAACACGAAAAATAATCAATGCATGTAAGTGTAAATGGGGCCATCAGATAAGTTCAAACACTGTCTTCCAATTTTGTATACTAGGAATAAGACTGATGTAAAAGAAAATCAATGAATAAATAGAATTTTTATCATGTATCATACAAAGTATGTGTTAACATATTTAAGGTCTTAAATGCCTCAACTAAAAAAGCAAACACCAAAGAACAAACTGAGATAACAGTGGAAAGGACACGCTCCTGTGTATGCATAGGAGAAAGCATTGTAAGGTCCATGAATTATTGGTAAATTCTATAAGGAACCTTGTGGTGTCAGATCATTTGTAGTGATATACATTCTTGCATACAGAGGAATTTGTACACATACAAATGAGTGACACACATGCACACATGCCCAGAGCGGTGGTACTTGGTGGGATCGGGAATCAAACCGGGCACCATCAGATCGCACGGCTGGTTTCTTCACCACACGCCTATAACTGCCCCAGTACTTTTCATGTCATTTTTGTAATACAAAACTATCCAAAAGTCATTTCAAAATTTAAAAAACAGGGCTAAAATGCACTTCAAATACACAGTTACAATAAAGAGATAAATAGAAACCGACAGACCTACAGACATACCAACACAACATGTGTAATTTAAGCAGGAGCCTTTAAAGTTTTACATAAAACAAAAACATTGGTAAACACTTTAGTTTATTAGCAAAACCATGCTTTGGCAACTCTGTCTTAATGTGGACACACAGTTAATGAACACCTCTAAAGTTAAAAACAAGTGGCTAAATTTATACATCTGACAGATTTAAACAAAGCACTCTTTTGTCTTTTGGCAGACTAATCAACATCCTTGCAAAATTGCACGAGCTTGTACAAGCATGACTCTGTTTCTGTGTGTTCGGCTTGCATTGATTTAGCTGACAGCCAAGACCATCTTCCAAGCAGCGTCTCTGCCAGGAGTCACTGGACCATTTTTACACAAGACCACCGGCACAATGGACCTCACAATCCATGTTAAATGAACACAAACAGCATGGGTTTTAGTTAACTGATATTACTACTACAGTTTTAATCCAGCTAAGCATGTATTTACACCTAATTATGTTTTAGGTTTTATTGGCAATAATACAATTTCGAGCAAAAAGAAAAGATAAAAATAGTTTTAACTTCAAGAATATCAACATGACACAGGCCAACAGTTCCTGATACTGATAAACATTTGAGTCTTAACTTCTGCTCTTCTATTCTAATCAGCATGTTCGCCTCTCGACGCTGAGGATTCAGGTTCGAATTCCAATCTGGGTGGAGTTTCCATGTTCGCCCACGTGTCTGCGCAAGTTTCCTCTGGGTTCTCCGGTTTCCTCCCACAGTCCAAAGACATGGATTCAAGGTAAACTGAATGCTCTAAATTGCCCCATATAATGTGTCTGTGTGTGTGAGTGTGTGGCTAGCATTAGTTTGTTGCTCTGTCTTGGGCATGGGGAACCTCCCAGTGAACCCAATAGAGGATAATAATAATCATAATAATAGGTCGGCCCGTTGGCATAGTGGTTAGCATGTTTGACTCTCAGCGCTAGGGATTCCCGGTTCAAATCCCAATCTGGGTGGAGTTTCCATGTTCTTCCTGTGTCCGCGTGGGTTTCCTCCGGGTTCTCCGGTTTCCTCCCACAGTCCAAAAACATGGATGAATTATCCAAATTGCCCCATATAGAGTGTGTCTGTGTGAGTGAATGTGTGCCCAGCGATAGATTGGCGCCCTGTCCTTGGTGTATCTGCCCAGCTCCTGAGATGTTCTCCCCTGGACAGGCATGGGGAACCCCCTTGCGACCCTAATAGAGGATAAAGCGGACGATAATGGATAATAATAATAATAATAATAATAATAATAATAATAGTGGGCGGCACGGTGGCTTAGTGGTTAGTGGTTAGGTAGAAAAACAACATTATTTTCCCTGCCAGAGTTGTGCTGTGAGCTGTGGTATACTCACACAAAGCTAAAAAATATGCTTGGTGACAATAAATTGGTCAAGATGTGAATTTGTTTGTCTGCATGACTCTTTAAAAATAGACTGGAGACCTGTGCAGAGTGTTTCCCTACATTGTGCTTTAGAGAAAATAGCCCAACATAAATCCAACAACACTTTCAGATCTTATGGACCTTAAAAAATGGTCACAAAAAAAACATTCAAGAGATGTCTTTCAACCAGTACGATATACCAAAAGGTTTGTTGGACCATGACACAAGGGGTTTTGTTTTAACATTTTGTTTTTATTTGTAGTACGGGAGTGTTTAATATTAAGACCACATGACGTTCCCATACTTTCTAATCTTAAAATATCTTTCTTTAAATTATTTTAGGGCACATGCACATCCCACATAAGTGCATAGTTCCCGATTGACACACATGTGATCCCTAGAAACATAACAATCCGTCATGTAAAACACTGCGCTTACTATAGTGCAATCGCAAAGATGTTTGCCTCAGAAAACATGTACACCCGACAGAAAATAAATGAAATAAAAGGGTGCTTACCAAACTGCTCCTAAGCTGCAGTGTCGATTGTGTCGTTACACTGGGGGAACATCTGGCAGATGATTCTTCAGAGCAGCGTCACTGAAGCCTTCAGGCCACAGGCTTTCATCACCGCTGGTCTTACTACTTATGTCCCACTTCTTCTTTCATCTGGTCCAACAAGACGTAGTGTGCTCTGCTCAGACAAACAAGCAGATTGGAGGTGCACATGCATGTCTTCCATTTCTGCTCCATGGGGCATGATTGGATGAAAAAGGGGTGCCCAAAAACACCGCCACCTCTTCGGAACTGGATACGATATCTGGCATGTTAAATACAGAACACAACACTGAACAAATGCAAGTGTAAAGACAAAGTCATGACAAGGCATTATCTTTCTCTTAATCCTATACTAGGGACTTGGGTTACAGACTGGTTCCCCATGCCCATCCAGGGAACGATTCAGGCGCTGAACAGTTTACACCCAGGACAGAGCACTAATCTATTGCTGGGTACACAATCACTTACTTAGACAGACACACATACACTATACACAGGCAATTTAAAGCAGCCAAATTACCTTGAACTCTTGTAAATTTTTTAGACTGTGGAATTAAACCCATTGGGGAGAGAACCCAGAGAAAACCCACACGGACACGAGGAGATAGTAGCAACTCTACCCAGAATGGGATACGAACCTGGATCCCCAGCGTTGAAAGAACATTCTAACAACTAAGCCATCCAGACCTAAATGTGAATAATTTAAAACCTTTGCTTTCTTTAGTCATCAAGAATTCTAGCAGTGACAAATATATATATATATATATATATATATATTTTTTTTTTATTTATTTATTTTTTTTTTACAACATTTGTTCTTTTTTTTTTAAAGAATCTCTAAATGAATTCACAATTTGAAATTTCTCCCAAAAGTTCAGTGGAATTTGGAGTTTGTTAAAGTCAAGCTTTAGTAAGTAAGCTGCATACTTTATTTATTATTTGGGATTTGTTATATATTCACTTTCATTTCAGTTTTTTGGTCAAGGAGAAAAAAATGGGATTATTCTCAAGTGCAACAATTTCTTTTGATGCTTTCTTACTGCTTTGTTACAAATGTGAGAGGCAGCTTTATATTATTGTGCTTTTAACTCTTCACTCTGTGTATGCTGTTCTTATTTTCCCTATTTACTTATAATTAATAAATAATTTATTTATTTATAGTGTAATGTTCATTATCATACTTTAGTGAAAAACAGTAGTTGTATATATTTTAACTGAGAATTGTAGCCATTTTAAGATTTTTATTTGTCATCAATTTGTATATTTGTAGTAGTATTTCCTGATTCATTTTAATTAGCTTGCATTCGATGATACCACTACCAAAACAAGGAAGCCACTTTTCAGCTTGGAAACTGCTGAACCATTTTTTCAGAACGTAGTCTCAGTATTGGATCCTACTGGACATTCCAGTTTCTGTGTTTAAAAAGGCTCTTTGATACTAAATTGTGAAAAAGGAAGCAAGACAGCAGCATGACCATTTGACCTTTTACATATTAAACACATGACCAAACTATTATTTTACAAACCCTATTTCCAGGAACATTGATGTGCCATGCACATTTAGTAGGAGACAATGCCGGCCAGCAGACAGGCCAGTCAAGCACACAGATTTAAATCCATGTAGTACCTTCTGCAAAATTCAAAATGATGTTTTTTTTTATTTTTTATTTTTTTAATATTGCATGGGGGCTTAATTGTT
This sequence comes from Corydoras maculifer, assembly GCA_019802435.1. Lineage (NCBI taxonomy): Eukaryota > Metazoa > Chordata > Actinopteri > Siluriformes > Callichthyidae > Corydoras > Corydoras maculifer. The sequence continues at coordinate 655,147 of JAFMOD010000047.1, read as the reverse complement.
ATGCACATTCAACAGTCCATTGTGTCCTTGGTCTTTGGCACAAAAGTGGAGAAATGGTAAATCATGACTCCTCCTTCTTTACAAAAACTAAGCCTAAGTATGTTCCATTTATACGCAGTCTTGATGACCTAACCTTTTACCAGTGGTGCTGCTAATCACGCATAAATCTATAACAACGTTACTATAACCTGTTCAGGCTTACTTTGCATCTGTCACCCTTTACTGTGACAGACATCATTTTTAAATGTGTTAAATATTTAGCTGTTAGAAGTTTTAAAAAACATTTGTACTTTTTTGTGTTAAATAAAGCTTAGAATTAATTTAAAAATCCCTAATTAAAATTATATCCTAACTACTGTTGAATTTCATAAAAAATGGTAAGGAAAATTACTTTAATCCCTTATTAACAACAGGTTTTCCAAAGGTACAATATGACTCGTTCACAGCACACTAGTGGCAAATTTCATTTGGTCCTTTAACCTCAACATGGTGCCAATTCTCATCATTATTTCGTTAATGCTTGTATTAACTTAACATTTTGGCAACCACAAGTTACTAGTATACTACTACCGCATAGTTTCTATGCTGAAATTGAAATAAGTGCATCAGATTGGGAGCTAACATCTTAAATAAATCTATATGAACATCTTATATGTAATCCCTTTGTTTGGTTTGTTTGGCCTAGTGGTTTGCCTCTCAGTGCTGGGGATCTAGGTTCAAATCCCATTCTGGGTGAATCTTCCTCCGAGCCCTCCGGCCCCGCCCAATTGCCCAATATAGTGTGTGTTTGTGTGGGTGTCTGTATGAGTAAGTGTGCCCAGAGGTAGTTTGGCACCCTTACCTGGGTATATCTGCCCAGTGCCCCAAATGCCCCTGTGGTCCTAGCAGAGATCCAAACAGAACATAAATGAATGGTTTTGTGGGGGCTTATCTTTTTTTATGTGCAAAATGGTTGTAGCTGTCTTTGCTTTTGTATATTCATTCATTCATTATCATCCTGGGGTTTCACGTGGGTTAGTGGTTGGCAAGTTTGCCTCTCAGCTCTGGAAATTCCAGGTTTGAATCCCAATCTCGGTGGAGTTCCCATGTTCCCCCTCGTATCCACATTTGTTCCCGGGTTCTCCGTTTTTTTTCGCACAGTCCAAAATGGATCAAGGTAAATTAAATGCTCCAATTTGCCCCCCCTCCCTGCAAGAGGACTAAGCAGAAGATAATGGATGGATCGCATTATTTTCCTTATTATTGTACTAGGGTATCGAGGGGATTCCCCATGCCAATCCAGGTGATATCGTTTTGGGCGCTGGGCAGATACACAGAGAGGGTGCCAATCTGTCACTGGCACACTCGCTCACACAGATGCACACAGACACACACTTTATGGGGCGACTTAGAGCAATCAATTAACCATGAATCTATGTTTTTGGACTGTGGAAGGACATCGGATAACCCAGCGGAAACCTTCAATTAGCCCTTCAATTAGTGTTAAATAATATAATGCTGTCTGTTTTTGGTTTAATCATCATAGTACACCAAAGACAAGCAAGTTTTGGAAGGATTATCTATCGTTGGCCTGATACTGAAAGCAGGAAGCAACTTTAGTGATCTAGAGACATGATCTGATTGACACAAAATATTTGTACAGAAAATCTTTTGAGACACTTTTGAAAAACTGGAGGCTGTTATTAATTAATTAAAAAAAAAGGATTTTGCAGCAATGGATTGGCACCCTGTCAAGGGTGTATCTGCCCAGCACCAGCCCCTGAAACGCTTTCCCCTGGTTGGACATGGGGAAACCCTTCCCCATGCAACTCTAGTATTGGACTAAGTGGAAGACGATTAAATGAGACAAGACATTAAATTGAATATTTATGATTTAATAATTGAGTTTATTTACATTTTACAGATTTTTTGACATTTTGTATGTTGGTCCTCTTTTGCTACTTTGGCAGTTCTTGTGGTGCTGGGACTTAATTTAATACCTGATTTTAATGTTTAAGACATCCATCCATCCATTACCTTCCGCTTTATCCTGTAGTATCCTCTCGTGTGGGGGGGGGGGCATGCCCATCAAGGGGAGAACGTTTCGGGCGCTGGGGAAAAACACCCAGGACAGGGTGTCTATCTATCACTGGGCACACACTCACTCACACAGTCATACTCTATATGGGGCAGTTTAGAGAATTTAATTGAACATGTTTTTGGACTGTGGGAGTACACCGGAGTACCCGGAGGAAACTCACGCGGACAAGGAGAGAACATGGAAACTCCACCCAGATTGGGATTCAAACTGGGAACCCCTGCCTGTTTAAGGCATATGACCTAGCATTTTTGTTAATATAGTGTCAATCATGAATTTCTGGCATGTGCGTCCAGTGTTTATAGTCACATGCTTGACATGTACACTGGTCATTTATTGCAATTTAAATTTACAACATCTAAATGGCAGTGTTTAAAGCTTTCCAAACTTCAAAACTTAGTACAACTTAATCAGACATGATATGTCACAGGTATTCACTCCCTTACTGTTATGGTAACCTTTGCCCAGTTGATAGGGCACTAGTTTGCGGTTTCGTGTACTAAAACCAATAATAAAACTTGGGACGAGCCCGGGGGAAATCGGGATCTGATAGCGTGTATTTTGCCTAAAGTTTGTTTGAGGGCGCACCATTATGGTTACGTGGTAACAACACGTCGCAATTTTAGGGAGCGCATAAAAGTGCTACGCTGCCTTTTCCCGAATCACATCGCTAATTATAAACAACGAAAGAAATCACATTCGAATCAAATTCGGAAAACAGGAGGGTTTTATTCTTATCAGTTACACTCAACGTTATTTGTTGGAGAAACGTAAGTACAATTTTCGTCACGTGAGTTAGTAGTGGCGTAAACGTGCAAATCGCACGGAGCACTTTTGTGCCGCTCCCTAACTTCTTTGCGCTCCTCAAGCCAACTGGAAAACCCGCCTCTCCTCGATTCCTATTGGCTAAACGTATAACGCGGTGAGAATCGCGTTAAAGGAAAGGAACCGTCCGTCTCCTTGTATCCTATAAAATACAATCGAATAAAAATCCGTGATAAAAAAAACATTCGCGTATGAAACGATATGGTCAGGAGTAACAAAGCGTCTGCGTTAAAGCCGGGAAGACTTCGGCGCTCTGTGAGTGCACTAGGCGCGTAACCAGATATTCAAAAACAATACGTAATCCCATAATGCACCGTCCCTGGGCTGGCAGCATTACCTCATCCCATCAGGCTTTGCGCAAAGAAGAATCTTCTGGTGGTCGTCTAGGCAACGCGCCTTATCTGAAGGATAAGAAACGCCCCGCGAATCGCCTCCAGCCAATAAGAGGCTTCAGGCATGACATCATTGGGAGGCCTATTTTTAGTGTGGCGGCGCTCGCAGATAAGGTTGGCCTCCTCACGCTGGAGCAGCTCAGAATACACAGTTCGCTTGAGCGCGACACAGCGAGACGCGCGGTGCGCTCGATCAAATCAAATCAAAACAAAACAAACCCAACGCGAACTCCTCAAGTCTTCCAGAAGCGTTCGAAGCACACTTTCAAGTCAGTGGCCGAGGTTTACGCCACGGGATTCTTCAGTTTGCGAACTTTTTTCTTTCGCGTTGAAGTTTGTTACGGGACGGAGGCGCGCAGCCGGACTTTGAACTTTCCCCAGCCGCCCGCTGTTCAGCGCACTGAGCGAAGGCAAAGCGCTTCGAGTCGGATTAAAAGCCAAGCCGGTTTGGTTTCTCTTTCTATGACTACCAAGATGGAAACTACTTTTTACGACGACTCTCTGAGCGGCGCCTTCTCGCAACCTGAGCCGGCCGGCTTCGGATACAACGCCAAGGCCCTGAAGCACAGCATGACCCTGAACCTGGCCGACCCGAGCAGCGCCCTGAAGCCGCACCTGCGCCCCAAAGCCAACGACATCCTGACCTCTCCGGACGTCGGGCTGCTGAAGCTGGCCTCGCCGGAACTGGAGCGCCTCATCATCCAGTCCAGCAACGGCCTGATCACCACCACGCCCACGCCGACCCAGTTCCTGTGTCCGAAGAACGTCACGGACGAGCAGGAAGGCTTCGCCGAGGGCTTCGTGCGCGCTTTGGCCGAGCTCCATCACCAACATATGCCGGCGAGCAGCGTCACCACGAGCCCGCAGACCACGATTAACTCGATGGCCCCCGTCTCGTCGATGGCCGGCGGCTCTGGGTTCGGCTCCGCCGTGCGCTCCGAGCCACCGGTGTACGCCGATCTGAACACCTTCAACCCGGCTATCAGCACGGCGCCTAGCTTCAGCAGTGCCAATCCGGTGATGAGTAGTTACACCGCCGTCACCACTGTCTCTAATCAGGCGCACACCATGGCCGTGCAGCACCCGCGTCTGCAGGCGCTCAAAGAAGAGCCGCAGACGGTGCCAGAGATGCCCGGCGAGACGCCGCCGCTCTCCCCGATTGACATGGAGAGCCAGGAGCGCATCAAGGCGGAGCGCAAACGTATGCGCAATCGCATCGCCGCTTCGAAGTGCCGCAAGAGGAAGCTCGAAAGGATCTCGCGGCTCGAAGATAAAGTCAAGACGCTCAAGACCCAGAACTCGGAGCTCGCCTCCACCGCCAACATGTTGCGCGAACAGGTCGCCCAGCTCAAGCAGAAAGTCATGAACCACGTCAACAGCGGCTGCCAGCTCATGTTGACGCAGCAGCTGCAGACATTCTGAGCAGGCCGATGGGACGCATATGGAGTTACGCAGAACAGACTGAAACGACACGCCAGCCGGAGCTGACCGGTTTAAGCATCTCTGCTGGCGTTGGTCCACTGAGACCGGGAACTGTGCGCTCGGTCGTGCGCTTTTGCGCGCTGGTGCGTAAAAGGATGTCCGACGCGGAGCTGAACGCGCTACCGACTGCCTCCACCGGCCACGACAGACAGCATGAAAGACTTCACTTTTTTTAACATGTTGTACTTTTTTCCCCTTTAATGACAAACACACCTTGTTCGTTTTTGACCAAGTTGAGCATGGACCTTTTTCAAGGAGCACTCAGTATTAGAACAAGAACTCTAAATGTTATGGGTCGTTTCCGGCGGCTAGAAATCAGGATCTAATCCAAAACCTTGTGGGGGGGGGGGGGTGCCTGACTGAGTTACAGTGTACTTCTTTTGCTCTTGACTTTATTTGGGTTAGTCGAGCTTCAGCAGTTTCTTTTTGTCTAAAAAAGTTCTTTAATGAGGTTTCACTCATTGTTATTTGTAAATACAGATCAAGCAGGAGTTCTTATGTTTACCATTTGTAATAAAAGTACTATATAATTTTTTATGTTTGTTTTCTGATCTCATCAGAAACTAATCGATATTTATGAACTGTAATAAAGAATGAAAATTGAAAATAATTTCTCTCCTGTGTTTTTGCTTCAGTGTTTACAAGTTCTGTCTACATTTGTATGCAATTGTTTAATTTAATACTTAATTAGGAATCAGTAACAGAATGTGAAGATAAAGCACCACCTCTTCGAAGCATTAAAACAAAAGAAAAAATCATTCCTGCAATAAATTATTCCAAATCACAAACATGAGTTAAAAGTGTATAAAATAACTATTACTTGATTTGTCATATTGAATTAGGACTCTAAATAATTCATCAGTTGTTGCTAATAAAATCACAGACCTGGTTTACAGTCCTGTTTCTGTACAGTGACTGGTTTTGGACCCTCTGCTATAACTTTTTAGAAACACTTTAGCACTCAATATAATTTAATTATCTTTTTAGTGGTCTTAGTTTTATAACACTAACATATTAAACCTTTACAGCTCTATGAATAGGTTCATTTCATAAAGTTATACACCAGTATAATATTGAACAAATTTATTTTACTTAAAACATCTGTCAATTATCCACTATCACTATTTCCTAATAAATAACTAATATTTAACCACTTTTAAGAAGCTACTAAAGTTTTAAGAGTTAAAGTTGCACAAGTTTTCTAAAAGAGAACTTTTCTCTTATTAGTATCTCTTATCTTAAATTAGTTTTGGTATATAATTGGGCTATTTATTTGATGCATTCTGTAAAGATGTTGTTTCATGCAGTAATAACACATTGCGTAAATCTTATACTTTTGTCCATCTGTTTTAATGTCCGCATTTTAAATCCATAATAATTACATGTTCAAAGTTTTTGGTTAAATCAGTAGCTAATACAATGCTAGGAGTCAGGTATGAAACTTGGTCACTGAAAACAATACTTTGCCTTTTAAACCATTATGAAATATTAAAATAAGGTTTAATAGTGTAAAATTGTTTACATAGGTATTATAAAGAGTAACAACAAAGATTTTGGTACTTTAAAAGTGCAGCAGTAAAGATGGTTTTACTTTTACAAATCCATGTTAAATTTACCAACAAAGTAGCTTTCTGGTAAATGAAGTGGTGTCAAATGACATTTGTGTCAAAAAAACAAGTACTGGAATGAAGGGAAAGTCCTTTAATTAGTTTATAAGTATTAAGGAAAATTTACATTGAAATTCAAATACTATTATTTTATACTATTATATAAAATCTATGTAATGTTTATTATTGTGTACATTAAAGTATTTATCTTTTTAGGTGTCTGAATTCAGTTTAGCATCATCCTTGTCAGTCTGTCTCTTTCACTTCACAGCAAGCGCTCATATTAGTGCATTAGTATATATTATCTGAAATATATGTATATATAGGGCGGCACGGTGGCTTAGTGGTTAGCACGTTCACGTCTCAGCGCTAGGGATTCCCGGTTCGAATCCCCATCTGGGTGGAGTTTCCATGTTCTCCCCGTGTCTGCGTGGGTTTCCTCCGGGTTCTCCGGTTTCCTCCCACAGTCCAAAAACATGGATCAAGTTAATTGAATTCTCAAAATTGCCCCCTATAATGTGTGTCTGTGTGAGTGAGTGTGTGCCCAGCGATGGATTGGCGCCCTGTCCTGGGTCTATCTGCCCAGCGCCCGAGACGCTCTCACCTGGATGGGCATGGGGAACCCCACCGCGACCCTAATAGAGGATAAACGGGAGATAATGAATGAATGATATATGTATATATATATTTAAAACTCTCTGTTAAAATAGTGGTTTATTATAAAGATATATATCTATAAACCTTTAAATTATTGTAAAATGCAGCAATAGTACAATTTAATCCAACAGGGTTGCACTAATACCTTATTTAGCTAAAGTTAAACAGACACTTAAAAAAATAAAATATCTTATTTAATTCTGTTTTTTCCTGAGCTATATCCTCTAATGTACATGTATGTACTGCTTTCCAAAATACTTCTATATTGTATATACACATATTGCAGTTTGTACTGTTGGAGATAGAATTGACTTCTTGCAGTGCGCATACACGTTTTTACCTAAAAATCATAATTTTTTTTTCATATATATATATATATAATTTATTTTATTTTATTTTAATTTTTTTAATAAGAAACGAGTGAAAACAAGGTTTCATTGAAAGGGACTGCCACCCAGTGGTATCAATCAGCTACGAGTCCGACATTAATGTCCCTAAAGTGAGGAGTGGTCCAAAAATGTGAACTATTTATCTTTCTAAAAAACACTTTATTGTGGCTGACCAACCTTTAAACCCATGTGAATATTATATATACTTTATATTAACCATAGGTATCAGGGTATCAGTAGTTGTGCAAATGTTAAGCAGCAGGATTAAGCTTATGGCCAGAGCTCATTATCCACTAGTGTACAAGTGTACTACACCGGAGTAAAGTCATAATGGACCTGGCAAGTTGCCCACAATATACCAAAAAAAAACTTATACAAACAGGAATGGTATCCACAAACATTGGGGACATGTTTAAACAGTATCAGTTAGAAAAGACTGCCATCTAGTGAATGCGTAATCACTGGACAAGCAGGAAAAAACTTAGCAAAAGCACAGTCTAGTGTTGTTTGTGGATTTTATTTATCTTATTGTCACAGCTAAACTGATAATAGTCAACCAACCTAAACTTTACAGTAACCAGCATCCTGATGGCATTGCCCTGTGGGCACAGATTACAGAGTTATAGGATGATTTCCCAATCTCTTCATCAAGTGGAGTGATCGCTTTAAAAAAATTTCTGCAGCATTAAATGCTTGAGCCACTTTAAATCACACAATAATACATCACCACATCAATATCACCGCAGTTAGATAACATACTTGCTTTAAGACTTACATAAATGTTGAATTTTAATAAGTCAATTCATTCATTTATTTATTATCTTCTGCGTAATCCTCTGATAGGGTTCCCTATGCCCATTCAGGGGAGGATATTTGGCGTGGGCAGACACACCCAGGAAAGGTAGCTGGGCACACACTCACTAAAGCATTCCAATAACCTTAAATCCATGTTTTTGGACTGTGGGAGGAAACCGAAGAACCCAGAGGAAACTCACTCAGACACAGGGAGAACACGAAAACTCCACACATTGGAATTTGAATTAAGTAGACGCTAATTACTGAGCCACCAGGGTGCCCTTTTAGTAAGTTATTAAATTATAAAATATTTATTAATTGCTAACCTAAAACTGTTCCAAGGACAAATGCTGTGTCGCTGTGACATCTGCGAAATGAAGACACAAACTCTCCCCCTCACCACCCCCTCACGCCTCCATGGCTTTACTCTCTCAGTCTGACAAGATGGGCCTGAGCACCGCATTAAATGGCAGCCAGGCCAAAAATCATGGCCATTTATATATGTGCTTTGCTTAAGGTTTTTTTTTTTCGGGTTCCCAAACTGTGCTCCTTTAGGTTAATAGTTTGGGGCTGTTTTTTTTTTTTCACCTGTATTTTCCTTTTCCTTTCCCAATGTATTACATCTGCTCTGATAAATCCCATTGTGGGATTAATAAAGTATATCAATCAATCAATCAATAATTGTTGATGCCGTTTAATTGGTGGACCTGTTAACAACTAATAGATATTATTAATGTGAGCCCAATACTCCCTACAGAAAGTTAGACATTTAACATCTTGTGTGTAAATGCTTGTTATATTATTCACTGTGTAAGATATTTGACAAGCCACACATTAAAGATGTTGATGGAATGCAGTGAAGTTGAAATTCTTAATAACTTCATAATTATGGGAATACTCATAATTATAATAGCTGTAAAATACAATGTGTAAAATTCACTGCCTTCTCTTATTAAATTCACATAAGCTGATACTTTCCATGTCCACGTCATCCAAATGCAATATTAAATATCATGCAACATTAATGGCTTGTCCTTCCATTGCCCAAATTGGGTAAAGGCTGACATCATGCCGGAAAACAGTTAGCCATCGGACCATATAAGGTAAGGTTACGGTGGTGAGATCGACGTCATCAAGGCGGCGTGTCAGAGTGGGCGTGTCTTCCGGGAAATCCTCTGTCTAGTCTACAGCAGCCTTTCAGCGTTGCTCTTCTCTTACAGTTATTCAAAGGCTGACTGCAATGCAACACCAAACTAACGGAAACTAAAAAGTAGTTAGTCGTAACAAAAACATACACGATGATAAATTTGTAAAAAGGTATATAGTAAATAGGGAGATCAAATTCTGTAACTATATTTAAAAAAAAAAAAAAAAAAAAAGACGCGACTAGAATAAAATTAGGTTACTGTGTGAGCAGTAACCTATTAAAGGAATGGAAAGTCTACGCTTAAAAATAAAATGATTAATAGTAAATTATAAAAAAAAAAAACGTTGGGTTCAGTGAACTATTATTGTGCTGCTATGACATTTATCATAGCAAGAGGACCTTAAACATTAAAAATGTATGTTCCTCATAATATGTGACGGCAAAAAAATGTACACTACAACGATTAAATATTCACATCTAATAATTTAAGTCAAATTGCAGTTAATTTTGGTCGAGGCAATATATAAAACATTCATTCATTCATTATCTTCCTCTTAATTATGTACTAGGGAAGCAGGGGGGGGATCCTATTCCCTAGCAGGGGAGAATGTTTTGGGCGCTGGGCAGATACACCCAGGACAAAACACTGGACACACTCAGTCACACACACAAACAGACACTATATAGGGCAATTTAAAATCCAGAGAACCCGGAGGAAACCCACATGCACAATGGGAAAACATAGAAACATCCATCCATCCATTATCCTCCACTTTATCCTCTATTAGGGTCGCGGGGGGAATCAGGGGAGCGACTCGGGCCCTTGATCCATGATTTTGGACTGTGGGAGTAAACCGAAGAAACCCACGCAGACACTGGGAGAATTTGGAAACTCCACTCAATTTGGGATTTGAACCAGGAATCCCCAGCGCTGAGAGGCGAACGTGCTAATCACTAAGCCACCGTGCCGCCCATTTTTTTATATATTTATTTCTAATATAAATAATATTCTTTTATATTTATATGTAATTTTTTTTTTCTAAGTACATTTGATTGGTGTACTTGAGATGACTAAAACAATGTTTTAACTTGCAATGTCAGCATGACCTTCAGCAGTTTGTCTCTGTTGAACCGTTGGAGCACCAACATAGAAACACTCATACATAAATCGGGATTTAAACATGACAAACGTGTTAAACACTATGCAACTGTGCCACCCTATGAATAAAACATTTTTTTAATTATATATTTACAGCCAGGCGGCACGGTGGCTTAGTGGTTAGCACGTTCGCCTCTCAGCGCTAGGGATTCCCGGTTCGAATCCCCATCTGGGTGGAGTTTCCATGTTCTCCCCGTGTCTGCGTGGGTTTCCTCCGGGTTCTCCGGTTTCCTCCCACAGTCCAAAAACATGGATCAAGTCAATTGAATTCTCAAAATTGCCCCATATAGAGTGTGTCTGTTTGAGTGAGTGTGTGCCCAGCGATGGATTGGCGCCCTGTCCTGGGTCTATCTGCCCAGCGCCCGAGACGTTCTCCCCTGGATGGGCATGGGGAACCCCACCGCGACCCTAATAGAGGATGAAGCGGGAGATAATGAATGAATGAATGAATATATTTACAGCCTTGTGGGAAAAGTGTATGTGAAGACCCTAGTTTTTAAATTACATACATCCACATTTGGTCATTTAGCAGATGTTTTTATCCAAAGCAACTTACAAGCATCCCAACCTGGTTGGGATCAGAAAACAGGGCTGATACAGCCCAACTGGTGCAATGAGTGTTAAGGGCCTTGCTCAAGGACCCACATTGGTAACTTGGTATTTGATAGCCCAACACCCTCACAACTGACCTACCACACCCTCCAGCATTCCACACAAAGGTGTCACTCCCAAAGACATGGTTTTAAAGTTTACAGAATTTATTGGATTTATAAACTTTATTGGATATTGTGCCCCACAGCTAAATTTTCTTATAAAGAATCATCTTTCATCTCTGTCTGTAATGGTGAGACATTTCACTTCTGTAACAAACAACTCAAAACACATCTATTCTTGGGAAAAAAAAAACATGGTAGGGAAAATCTAAACATTAAAACCAGATTATCTAATGATCAGGTTTGATAACACTCACCTGGTTCTTTCTTAACTACTGTCTTGTGTTGTTCTCTCATATGCAACTCACTTTGGATAAAGGCTTGTTCTAAATGACTAAATGGAAATGTCTTGCCTACTGTTCACATATTTGTGGTTAAGGAACCAGCCTTGTGACCAGAAGGTCTCCAGTTCAATTTTCCGTCCCACGAAGTACTATGGCCGAATTGCCCTTAAGAAAGGAATCTAACCCAGATTGCTCTCACAGCGCCATGCACAGGGCTGCCCACCGCTCTGGGCATGTGTGCTCACTTCACTCAGTGTTTGTATATGTGTGTGTTTCACTCCACAAATGGGTTCAAAGTGGATGACATATTCCTTTGTGTAAGCACTGTAGGCAAAATATATCAATTTATCTGTCAGTGTAAGATATTGGACCAACATGGTGACAGGTGGAGCTGCAGAACCAACCAAAATAATTATATGGTTTGTTCCTTTTTTTATGGTTTGTGCAATTTTTAAAGTTTTAATTTATTGAGGGATTTGTTAGTGGTGTGTGTGTGTGTATGTGTGTGTTGATGAGCTTCAGCTGCTTACCTAAAAAAAGTTATAAAAAGTTAATTGTGTAAAAGTAGTCAGAATAGAAGTGCATTTATTTCTTGTCTATTTTGAGATTGTCAAGCTATCAGTAACTTAGTTTTAATTACAATAATACATGACTGTAAACAGAATTGCTTGTCATGAATACAGTTGTTAAGGGGCAGATTTTTTGACAGGAGAAACAGGTACTAAAACAGGTAACATAAACCTGTTATGTAACCCAAAGTACCAATTAAGACAGATTGACTATATTAAGTATTGTTAAGTCTATATTAGCTTTTAATGACCAAGAGGAAATATAGGTTTTCCAGTGAATGCAAGTTTCTTTTTTGCAGGCCTTCTCACACATTCACCACACCAATGTTTTTCTTGTTTTGTTTAGAGTTGTCGCTTAGAGATATTCAAACAGGAAAGATTTTTTTTGTTCAGACCTTTCAGTTGTGTATTCATTTGCTTCAGAGCCTGGAATGTTTACTGGTGCAATGGGTTCGACCAAATTCACAAATCCATACGCTATTGAAGTGATCCGGAGTAGAGAAAAAGAGCTTATCGATGGCATTTCCAAAACTGAGGACTTGCTGGATCTTCTGGTGTCCAACGGAGTCCTTCTGCCTGAGAACCGTGTTTTGGTGTCCAGCATCCCAGCACAGGAGGAGAAGAATTCCAAAATGCTAAACATCCTGGTGTCACGCGGGGAAAGGGCGTGCAGAATTTTCTTCTACCCCTGCCTGAAAAGTGCTGAACCAGAACTGTACCAGGACTTAAAGTCCTATGTGAGCCAGCTGAATGAAAACATAAAGGACACACGAAGACAATTGATAGGGTATCTGCTAGAGAAAGATAAACAAGGACCAAAAAAGCACATTCAGGACTCGAGCAGGAACCCATTCACTACTAATTTAAAACAAACGGCAAAAGAGTCAGCAATTATTTTAAAAGACCTGAACTCGGAACCAGCAAAACCAGAGGACTTATCAAACACTATTCATGAAGCAGTTTCTTCAGGTGATGTCCCACTGTTGAAGGAAATTGTAAAAAAAGGCACAGATGTCAAGTTATCTGACTCACTGCTACACATTGCTGCAGAGCATGGCCAAGTCTCTGTTATAAATTTTTTGCTTAGTAAAGGTGCCAAACTGGATTGGAGAGATCAACACGGTCGCACCGCCCTTCACAGGGCATCAGAGTTGGGGCACACAGCGGCTTCTGTGGCTCTTGTAAGGGCTGGGGCTGACATACATGTTACAGACAAGGCGTCCAAAACTGCACTACATTTAGCACTGCAGAACAAGCATGAGGACACTGTTAGGGCGCTGGTGAAGGAGGAAGCACAAAGCTTTAAGAATCAAACTACATTTCTGCACATGGCAGCAGTAGAAGATGATCCAGTGCTGGCGGAATCTTTACTCTGGAACGGCGCCTCAGTGAACACTCGAGACAGCCGTAGAAAGACAGCGCTGTTTTATGCCATAAGCCAAGGAAATGAAAAGGCAGCCGTGGTGCTTTTGAAGGCAGGTGCCCATGTAGATTCTGGAATTATAGATGCTGCTTTTAAACTGAACAGGAAATCTGTGCTGTCTCTGCTTTTGAAATACATGAAAAAATCCATTTCTAAACATGAGATCACATTGGCACTGTTTAAAGCAGTACAGGGGAACTTGGATGGAATTGTGGCTGCACTTATTGATGGTGGAGCTGATGCTGATGTGCTTAATGATCTGGGCTACACACCACTGCTTCTAGCCGTGGAACTAAACAATGTAGAGGTCTTCAAAGTCTTGGTTTCTAGGAAAGCCCAGCTGGATAAGCGGTTACCAAATATGACTTCTGCTCTTCATCTTGCCATTCAGAGTGGCAGTATGCCCATAACTGAGGTACATTATATTTACATTTACATTTAGTCATTCAGCAGACACTTTTATCCAAAGTAGTTGTTAAACAAAAAACAGATACACTGTAGTGTAATCAAACCTGATCATAATTCGATCTCATCGCAAGTGTTTGTGGAAGAGATGTGTCTTGAGATGTTTCCTAAAGATGCTAAGTGACTTAGCCTTTGCATGTGTAAAGATGAACTGACTCTAGCAACAGCAAGCAGCGGGTCAGCGGCTTACAGTTTGATAAAACTGTAAAAAAAAAAAAAAAAGTAAAAAAAAAAGTAAAAGCTTTCTGGGATATATGTACGCCCATATGTGTGGAGCATGGTAATAAAAAAAGAAAGAAAAATACAGCTAGCACAGGTCATGGTAATGGTAGCCAAAAAAACATGAGGGCAAATATGCATATTGTATTTAATGCAGCAACGCACCTGATACCGCCATGCTGGCTTGAGTGGCTCAGTTTTTGCCCCTAAAGTGGTGCTCTTTTGAGTGGCTGAAGGCTCCCTCAGCATCTTGACAAGGTCTGTGCAGCAGCATCAGGACCAGATCAGTTTCTTGTATTTATTGTATGTAGGGTATGCATGCTCTCTGAGGTAAAATTCTTTGTTCATGTGCTGTATTGTGCCTCCAGGTTTAGTTTGGTTTGTAGGTGTCAAATGTGGGGTACTATTTAATGCAATTTGTGGTATGTAGGGTGTGCAGGTGCCCAGAGCATTTGTTGTAATTACTATTTGTGAATCTTTAAGGCCCATGTCAAACCTTTATAGCATCTGAAAAGTCAACATATACAGTCCTGGATAAAATTAATGGGCCAAATTTAACAGCAAATCATTGGACAGAAAATTAGTAACAGAAAATTACCTGTACCACCAGGCATTCACCACTTTTTTTTGAACGACTAAGGAAAAAAAATTGAACAGTAAAAAAAGATGCGGGTAAATGCTATTCCATACTTAATTGCTTCATCTACTTGTGTCCCTTTATGTTTGTTCTAGATATTGCTGAATATGGGTATGGACCCCAACATAAGGGGCCCTAAAGAGCAGACACCTTTACATCTCTGTGCTCTATACAACTATCCTGATCTGATGGCTCTCTTGCTTTACAAAGGGGTTCAAATTAATGCTGTAAATGAGGATGGGCTCACAGCCCTTCATCTTGCCAGCAAAAGTGGAAACTTAGAGGCAGTTGCTCAACTTCTTGAAGGAAAAGCAGACCTACACATTCGAGACAAACAGGCCAGAACAGCATTACACTGGGCAGCTGGTCTTGGTAAGAGTGATGTTATAAAGCTTCTCCTCTTTGGTGGATCTGATGTTAATGCTGCTGAAAAGGAGAAGAAGACCTCTTTACACCTGGCTGCCGCAGCAGGACACACTGAAGCTGTTTCAGTCCTGCTGAATGCAAAGGCCAAAGTAGGAGTAAAGGATATGGATGGCTGCTCTGCTCTGCATTACGCTGCTGAAAACGGACATGTGAACGTGGCTGACATTCTCCTCACATCGGCAAAAAATAAGAACGTGGACGAAAGAAATGTGTGGAGAAGAACACCGCTACATTTGGCAGCAGAGCATGGACAGGAGCCATTGGTGGATCTGCTTCTGGAAAGACAAGCTAATATCAACGCCATTGACAATAACAAAGACACACCATTACACTGGGCCTGTCGCACAGGGCATCTGGGAACAGTGCAAAAGTTGGTGAACTGGACTCAGGGGCAGAAAGTTAACTTAAGAGCCACAAACAATGTTAAAAAAACACCCTTGCAGGTGGCAGAAGCTGAGAGTACCGAAAAACATCAAAACATTGTTTTGCTGCTAAAGAAAAAGATGTTTCTCATTAAATAGAAATCATAATTTTGCAAATATATGTAATAAAATTGTGAGAATTATTATTTATTGATTATGAATGTGCACAATGTGAACATGCAGAATTTAAATAATGTTAACTCTGTTTGTGAGAGTCTAGAACAAACGATTTTAATGATTTGTATAGAGCTTTTGGTTATATAAATTATGTAAAAAATATTACATATACATTTTTATTTTGTTATATATAATTTCCACAAATAAGCTCTATAGTATGTCTAAGCATAATTAAGGAGTAAATCAAAATAATATGTTTTCCCATTTTAAAGACAGTGTTAATGTAATGCAAAGTCCCTAAAAATGAATACCAGTACAACACACACTAACATCACCCCCACATACATCACTGCAGTTCTGGGAATTATCCACCACCCACATAATACCTGCTCTGAAGATCTCACAATTAGTAAAAAAGAATCAATGGGATTAATCAAATATGCAGAGCTTCTAATTCTCCGCAATACCGAGGTTTTTTCGGTAGATGGCACGATTTCATCGTTTCTCTGATATCGTTGAGTATTATATAAAAAAATATCCAACAGGCCACCAGTAGCACAAACTGCAAGAAGTTGTATTCTGTTTTGCAGCCTGACCCTTTAAGCTAGATATTCAAGTACATTTAACTAGATAATTATCATAATTATGAATGTTTATTTCCTGTAGACATAAAATTGTTGGAGAACAGAATATAAAAATACCTCTGAAAGATCACCAGTAGCATGTAGTATTGAAAAAATGTTTTCTTAGTTATTGTCATAATACATACATGTGAAATTTTAAGCACCCCTGGCTACATTGCATGCTATACATTTTAATTGTCTGTGTAAAAAAGCTTTCAATGACACAGAAGCATTACCATACTAACTGCTTACCATGAGGAGAATGTTTTCATGTTGTGAGAGTGTTTCAGTGGCACAAGATGAGTTGTGGAGAAAAGACAACATGCGCTTTTTTAATATTAACAAAAAATAAGCAAAAAAGATTACAGTATCAAAATAAAACTAAATGTCTGACAATATTAACTTGTATGTAGAACAACCTAATGTAACCTTATGTAAAACAGTTTAAATAAAACCTTTAAAAACAACCAAAAATAAGGTCCACATGAAAGTAAAATATTATGGCCTAAAGAAAATTTAATTAAAATGAATAATGCCGAGGAGGCACGGTGGCTTAGGATTTAGCACATTCGTCTCATTCGCCTCTAAGGATGGGGATCTAGGATTGAATAACAATATGGATGAAGTTTTCATGTTCTCCCTGTGTCCGTGTGGTTTCCTCTGGGTGCTCCAGTTTCCTCCCACAGTCCAAAAACATGGATGCAAGTTGAACTGATAGCTCTAAATTGCCCCATATCGTCTGTATGTGTGTGTGTGAGTGAGTGAGTGAATGTGCCAAGCAATAGATTGATGGGTGTATTTGCCCATCCCCAGGACAGGGCGCCAATCTATCGCTGGGCACACACTCACTCACACAGACATGCACACATACACACTCTATATGGAGAAATTTGGAGAATTCAGTTGACCTTAATCCATGTTTTTGGACTGTGGGAGAAAACGGGAGAACCCGGAGGAAAGCCGGAGAGACATGGAGAGAACATGGAAACTTCACCCAGATTGGGATTCGAACCGGGAATCCCTAGTGCCGAGAGGAGAACATGCTAACCACTAAGCCACCATGCCGCCAGTGCTAAATTATCCATTATCTTCTGCTTTATCCTCTATTAGGGTCGCGGGGGGGGTTCCCCATGCCCATCCAGGGGAGAACGTTTCGGGCGCTGGGCAGATACACCCAGGACAGGGTGCCAATCTATCACTGGGCACACACTCACTCACACACACACACTTTATATGGGGCAATTTGTAGAATTGGCCTTAATCCATGTTTTTGGACTGTGGTAGGAAACCGGAGAACCCGGAGGAAACTTACGCGGACACGGGGAGAACATGGAAACTCCACCAAGATTGGGATTCGAACAGGAAATCCCTAGCGCTGAGAGGAGAACATGCTTAACCACTAAACCACCAGTGTTAAATTATTTTATCCTAAATTAATTCTGCTTGTGAAATTTTGTAGAAAATGGGCAATTTATCCACAGAAAACAAAATGTATTAATTTCCACTAATTAGGTGATTAATCGGTTAATTAGTTATCATAGACGATGAACAATTGTGCAAAGCTTCAACTTAATCGGAAAACGGGAAGCGGGTGAAATAGCGTTTGCAAACTTTTTACCAGCCACACAGACAAACAGATGAAGCGAATATAGGGGTGGTAATTAAAAGTTAGGCGGCACGGTGGCTTAGTGGTTAGCACGTTCGCCTCTCAGCGCTAGGGATTCCCGGTTCGAATCTCCATCTGGGTGGAGTTTCCATGTTCTCCCCGTGTCCGCGTGGGTTTCCTCCGGGTTCTCCGGTTTCCTCCCACAGTCCAAAAACATGGATCAAGGTCAATTAAATTGATGTGAGTGAGTGTGTGTGTGTGTGTGAGTGTGTGCCCAGCGATGGATTGGCGCCCTGTCCTGGGTCTATCTGCCCAGCGCCCGAGACGTTCTCCCCTGGATGGGCATGGGGAACCCCACCGCGACCCTAATAGAGGATAAGCGGGAGATAATGAATGAATGAATTAAAAGTTAGACTCAGCGTGACATTAATAACGTGGTTGATCAGGTGGTTTAGCTATTTTAAACAGGTTTAATGGTCGTTAATTAAGAATTTTAGAGGTGAAAAAAATTGTTATATCTATAGTCATGTGCGGCAAATTATAGAAGTGTTGCGTATTGAGAAAAAAAAACTTTTTAGGATCTAACAGCAGTAAACTATTATTTTGTAACCAATGGACGTGAAAGAAACAGTCGTCTGGTTCGCGCAAACTTCACCCACGGGGTTCCCACGACAACCGTGTCATGTGACGGTACATTGTTTTGTCACGTGATTCGAACCAGTTTCCCCCGGTGTTGCATTGCATTTTGTGATCGTCAGATTTGGTACTTTAGGGCCATGTTTCACTAGTTTCATTCAGCCAGCAAAGGCTAATAATACTCTTAAACACGCGAAATGTGTCCAAACTGCCACGATATTAAAATTATACACTAAATAATATAAAGTGATGAAAATATAAAATAATATAGAGTGCCAAAATTTGACCACATTCATGGTATGAGTGCTTTAGCCTATGTAAAACATTTTTTTCAAACGCACGTTTACTTTAAAAAATTCATTCATTCATTCATTATCTCCCGCTTATCCTCTATTAGGGTCGCAGTGGGGTTCCCCATGCCCATCCAGGGGAGAACGTCTCGGGCGCTGGGCAGATAGACCCAGGACAGGGCGCCAATCCATCGCTGGGCACACACTCACTCACACAGACACACTCTAAACGGGGCAATTTTGAGAATTCAATTAACTTGATCCATGTTTTTTGGACTGTGGGAG
>JAFMOD010000047.1:614292-629422 GCA_019802435.1 Corydoras maculifer | reverse complement strand
CATCCAGGAGAGAACGTCTCGGGCGCTGGGCAGATAGACCCAGGACAGGGCGCCAATCCATCGCTGGGCACACACTCACTCACACATACACACTCTAAATTGGGCAATTTTGAGAATTCAATTAACTTGATCCATGTTTTTGGACTGTGGGAAGAAACCGGAGAACCCGGAGGAAACCCACGCAGACACGGGGAGAACATGGAAACTCCACCCAGATGGGGATTCGAACCGGGAATCCCCAGCGCTGAGAGGCGAATGTGCTAACCACTAAGCCACCGTGCCGCCAAGGTATTAATTAGTGTATACAAATATGCTATTAACTTTGGAAGGCACTTTATGGTCCCGCATTACTTTACACATCTGCAGAGGTCCAAAAACACTTGCTGCAGAAAAAATTAAATGACCTGCACAAAGATCTGACCTTTATAACATTATACACTATTAGAACAATTGAGAAAGATAATTGTTACCCTGATACTTTAGAATTTATTTAAGCTTTAATATGCCAACAAATGGATTGGCGCCCTGTCCTGGGTCTATCTGCCCAGCGCCCGAGACGTTCTCCCCTGGATAGGCATGGGGAACCCCACCGCGACCCTAATAGAGGATCAGCGGGAGATAATGAATGAATGAATGAATAAGCTTTAATATATTGTATATTAATCCTAGAAAATGGTAAAAGTCTGTTTTCTTTTATATATATTGTTTGTATATTTATTAAGAATGTGTTGCAGGCATTACATTCTATAGTCAGATTATTACTAGTGCATACAAATATGCTATTAACTTTGGAAGGCACTTTATGGTCCCGCATTACTTTACACATGTGCAGAGGTCCAAAAACACTTGTTGTAGAACAAGTTAAATGACCTGCACAGAGATCTGACCTTTATAACATTATACACTATTAGAACAATTAAGAAAGATAATTGTTACCCTGGTACTTTAGAATTTATTTAAGCTTTAATATATTGTATGTTAATCCTGTATGTTGTATGTTTCTTTGACATATATTGTTTGTATATTTATTCAGAATGTTTTGCAGGCATTACATTTTAAAGTCAGATTTAGTACTGACTAAAAAAGGGGCTAAAATGGCAGAAAATTACTGATTTCTGACAAGTTTCAAAACACCACAGGTTTTAGGCGTCTACTTGTTCCGAGAACATATACGCTTGGGCGGGGCTAACGATGGAAAATGTGATTTGTATGCAATAAAATGTTTTGGAAGTAATAAACCATGTGTTAGGAAAAAGTAATGAATGTAAATATTCAATTTATAATTAACATAATAAATTGACAAAAATTAAAAAGGGCATAAAGGGTGCGTGGGCTTAATGGGTACACTTTTTTTACATTTTGTAAACATGCATCAAATGGAAATCTTATAAAACCGTTTATTAATTCATTTCTACCCCCTCTTCTTGTTTTAACTATTTTTATGTGTGATTGGGGGCTCCCACATGCAGAGCAAGACGCATGTCAACCCACAGATTATCAGCATGAAGGACTTTGTAAGAAACATTAAGATCTTTATCTTGCATTACTGCTCTATTTTTAATTTAAAGACCATCATACTAATGCACACAGTTGTGTAATGCCAAATAAGAATAAAAACATCATCTGGTAAAAAAGCTGCATCTGGTTATATATAAATAAAAACAAAATCCCTGCTTGACCAAAATGTCCTGCCGGTACCTTGTCCCATTTTGCAGCCCCACCTATACACATAAGTGCATGAATTATTAGGGGGAAAAGTATTTACATCAGCAATGAATGAGCCATTTATATTGTGCTGCTGTATATTCTGCCTAAAACATGCAATTTAAAAATGAATGTAACTGTTCGCACCCAGTGCAAAACGACATTTAAAAGAAAAACATTCAAATGTTCAAGCAATAAGGGGAAAAATGATCAGTTCTGAAAATTATGAGAATTAAGGGCGCGGTAGCTTAGTAGTTAGGGCATTGGGCAATCACTTGTTGTGGGTTCAAATCCCAGGGCCACTGAAGTTACCAGTGTGGGTCCTTGAGCAAGGTCCTTAACCCTCATTGCTCCAGGGATATTGTGATTAACCCTGTAAGTCGCTTTGGATAAAAGCGTCCAATAAATGACCAAATGTAAATGTGAAGGCAAGGAAAATATTAATCCTTTTGGTGTTCTTAGATTCTTAAAATCGTAATTTTAAATATTCATCTTTGAAAACTACATCTGACAAAAAAACTGCATCTGGTTTTATATTAAAAAAATTATATTATATATATATTATATTTATTAAAAATACTGCCTGACAAAAAGACTGTGTTGGTGTGTGTTGCACAGTTTTTGTTAATGATCCAATAATCCATCATCATATACTAAATGTACTGGCTTCCGGTGGCTGGATAGCTTTTGTTGGTGGGTAATGTTTAGTGCAGATATATCACTGAGGTTTTAACAGCACTATATTACTTAGTTTTACTGTATAAACAAGGATTTGTCCAATCTTTGTACATCTGTAGACCATTAGTCCATAAGTTTGTTTACATAATTTGGTAGTTTAATTTACTCTTGTTTTCTGTCAGTATCATCTCACATTTGAGTGAAAAATTCTTCTCTGGACAGCACGGATACTGACGTTTTTAACAGAGTTTAAAAATGAGCAGAATTATGGACTTTGTAGTCTTACAATTACATTTTTTTGTTAGTCCCCTTTTGGGTACAATCACAGAGCAGGTAGAATTTGGGTAGTGTATTGTTTATTGTCAGTTCTGCAGTGATACTCATGCGGTGAGGGGGGTTTAGTGCAGCACTGCTGCTGTAGTTTAAATTAAAACACCTAAGTGACACTGCTGCAATGAGGATAATGAACCAACTCTGTAAAACCTGCTCTGTGGTGATACTTTTGGGGTCCTGACCATCGGAGAACAGAGTAAATGGAACTAACAGAGTATGTACTTTGGTCGGCAAACAGATGGACTACAGTCTGTAATTGCAGAACCACGTAGTCCACCTTTACAGTAAGTGGAATTGATAAAATGGACAATAAGAGTAGCAAAAAAGGAGGTGTGTCCAAACTTTTAACTGGTACTGTATATTAATTCCAGTACAAGATGCTACTTTATTAGTATGTTACTTTTTGTTAAAGACTAACCAATGAGGAACCATGCTAACACTAGAAGAATGAATGTTATGCGTTTTCTATGAATTCACATATTTCCTCTTAATTTCAGAGGGTCACATTAAAGACGTGCATACCTCAAGACCTAAACTAGTAAGTACCTAATAAAGTGTATATTGGTAACTGCATGTTAAAATAATGCAACATAGCAGCTCAAACCACAAAATCAGAAACTCTACCCAAAAATGAGTTTATTTGTTCACCCATTAAGTTTAGAACACTACACCTAAATTGCTTTGTGTGGTGTAACATAATTGTGCACTGCATTAGAAAAGTATCATATTCTAGACCCAGGAGAGAATTGTCTTTTGAAGGATAAGCCTTATTGTGAAAGGTTTCAGTATGTTCTGTGAATAAAACAATATTAACACCTATATTTGTTTTTGAAAGTACTAATATTTAAGTACATTAAAAATATATAATACAATTACAATTATAGGTTGATGTTAAAGTTCTTGTGATCGTAGTAAGGATGCCAGTTAAGTCCATTCATGGTCACTGTGGTTTTGATTTGAGGATGAAAATGAAAAAACTTGACAGTTAGAAGTGCTGACAAGACCCCCACCAACGTTCGAAACTAGCGACCTGACTGCTTTGTCATAATTCTTAGCAGATAGTTGCAGAAAGTGTGAAGTGTCTACACAGCGCATGGAACATTTTACTGTGTGGTTTAAGTCTATGTGTTTTAGCAATCCCAAACTACAGTCATTGCCAAAAGTTTTAAGAATGATACAAATATAAATTTTTACAAAGTCTACTGATTCAGTTTTTTATTCATTCATTATCTTCCTCTTTATCCTATATTAGGGTCGCGGTGGGGTTCTCCATGCCCATCCAGGAGAGAAGTTTTGGGCGCTGGGCAGATACACCCAGGACAGAACGCCAATCTATCGCTGGGCACTCACTCACACAGACACGCACGCATACACACTCTATATGGGGCAATTTGGAGAACTCAATTGACTTGATCCATGTTTTTGAACTGTGGGAGGAAACCGGAGAACCCGGAGGAAACCCACGCAGACACGGGGAGAACATGGAAACTCCACCCAGATGGGGATTCGAACCGGGAATCCCTAGTGCTGAGAGGCGAATGTGCTAACCACTAAGCCACCGTGCCGCTTGCTTTAGTTTTTATAATGGCAATTTGCATATACTCCAGAATGTTATGAAGAGTGATCAGCTTAACAGCAATTAATTGCAAGGTCAATATTTGCCTAGGATATAAACTTTATCCCCCAAAACACATTTCAACTTCATTGCAGCCCTGCCTTAAAAGGACCAGCTAACATCGTTTCAGTGATTGCTCCATTAAAACAGGTGTGAGTGTTGATGAGGACAGGGCTGGAGATCAATCTGTCATGATTAAGTAAGAATGACACCACTGGACACTTTAAAAGGAGGCTGGTGCGGGATCGGGAATGGCACAGGCAAGTGTGAGTGCATCTGCACGCACTCTGAGGCGGAGACTCTTGGAGCAAGGCCTGGTCTCAAGGAGGGCAGCAAAGAAGCCACTTCTCTCCAGAAAAAAACATCAGGGATAGACTGATATTCTGCAAAAGGTACAGGGAGTGGACTGCTGAGGACTGGAGTAAAGTCATTTTCTCTGTTGTATCCCCTTTCCGATTGTTTGGGACATCTGGAAAACAGCTTATTATACAGCTTTATGCTGTAAAGTATCCTGAAACCATTCATGTGTGGGGTTGCTTCTCAGCCAAGGGAATCAGCTCTCTCACAGTCTTGCCTAAAAACACAGCCATGAATAAAGAATGGGACCAGATTGTCCTCCGAGAGCAGTTCTTCCAACCAAAGAGCAGTTTGGTGATCAACAATGCCTTTTCCAGCATGATGGAGCATCTTGCCATAAAGCAAAGGTGATAACTACATGGCTCAGGGAACAAAAACAGAGATTTTGGGTCCATGGCCTGGATACTCCCCAGATCTTAATCCCATTGAGGTCAATCATCAAGAGACGAGTGGACATACAAAAACCTACACATTCCGACAAAATGCAAGCATTGATTGTGCAAGAATGGACTGCTATCAGTCAGCATTTGGTCCAGATGTTGATTGAGAGCATGCCAGGGAGAATTGCAGAGGTCCTGAAGAAGAAGGGTCAACACTGCAAATATTGACTTGCTGCATTAACTCATTCTAATTGTCAAAGAAGCTTTTGTTACTCATGATATGATTGCAATTATATTTCTGTATGTGATAAAAACATCTGAAAAACACCAAGACCAGACCAAAAACCAGAGGGCAGCAGATCATGTGAAAATATAATATTTGTGTCATTCTCAAAACTTTTGGCTATGACTGTAGTGTACGACAGGGCTCATTTAAAAACTAAAGATGCAAGTATGCAGACCCTACTGAAAATTATTCAACCTAAACATCCAATTATTAATGTCAGTAACATGGTAATGTTTTAACGATTGCAAAACAAAACAAATTTACTTCCAGCTTTTGAGCAGCAGTTTGTGAATGGCACTCTGTTTCATCATTTTACAATTATTAAAATAATTATGACCGCAGCGATGGATTGGCGCCCTGTCCTGGGTCTATCTGCCCAGCGCCCGAAACGTTCTCCCCTGGATGGGCATGGGGAACCCCACCGCGACCCTAATAGAGGACAAAGCGGGAGATAATGAATGAATGAATAATTATGACCAATAAGCAGAATTTGGAGTTTCGATTTATCTGTGTCTGATTTTATGATGTTAAATAAATGGAACAAGTTTCTTATTTTTACATAACTAAATATTAGTTAACTAATATCTGATTTCATTATCTTATATTTAATCACTGGGCATACACTTATTTACACAGTGAAACACTTAATTTAGAGCAGCCAACTTACCTTGAATCAATGTTTTTGGTCTGTAGGAGGAAATCGCAGAACCAAGAGAAAAAAGTGGAAACAGGGCGAACATGGAAACTCAATGAACATTGGAATAAAAAATTAAATCCCCAGTACTGAGAGGTGGACATGCTAACCACTATGCCACCAACTAACTAATATAGTTTAGTGAAATATACGTTTAAAAGTTAATGAGCCATTTAAAAGTTCTATATATTATATGATACAAGTTGTGTATATTTCTGCATAAAATGAACATTAAACCATTTCAGACTTTTTAACAGCTCTTAAAATTAGAAAGGTAAACACACGCACATATATATATATATATATATATATATATATATATATATATATATATATATATATATATATATATATTATTGGATAATTTAAAGCTAAAATTATATATAGGTGTTTTAAATTAAAAGTATGACAATCAGGTGCGAATGGATATCTTGTTTAATAAGAAAGAAAAAAAAGATCCATAGCAATTCATGGACAGACCATATTACCCTTCCTACAGCTCTAAGTACAAAATATGTTTAGTTAAAGTAGTATAAAATGGCCAAGACCGAACTCTGACCAGGAATCGTACTGGAAACCTTTATTTATATATATATATATATATATATATATATATATATATATATATATATATATATATATATATATATATATATACACAGTGTATGTATGTATATTTTATCTTATTTGTTTGCTTTAGTTTTCTTTATTTTCTTTATTCAGTTTTAGTACTCAAAATTTAGTTCAAATGTCTGCAGACATATCAAATATTTTAAAGGATGTACAGAAATTCTCATTAGGTCATTAAGGTCAAGCTTCCAATCCATGACCAGAATGGGAAAAAAAATTATCTGAGTGATTTGAAATTTGATTTCCAAAAGGACATCTTTGAGTATTTTTACAACTGCTAATTTTAGAATTTTTCACATGCAGTATTTTCTAAACTTGCAGTAGGCTGCAGTTCCGTGGGTGGAAATAGATGACAAAAATATGGAAGCCTTTTTCCACCACAAAAACAAAAAAAAAGTAATTTATGTAAGCCAGGTGAATCACAGCTAACACGTGGTTAAAGATTTAGATCTTTCAATCTTAAGTTTTGTGATCATGAAACTTCGAACATTTAATAATATTGCAAGAGTCCTGTTTTGATGTTGTTATTTCAGATGTCGTCATTCAACCTAAAATCATTTCACATTTTACGGCTCCATTTTCAAAGGTTTATAACTTTTAAAGTTGACCGCTTAGATTACAGAATCTTGAAGCAAAGTGACCAGACTTTCTTGTGCAAAATTGACACTGTTTTTTTATTAAGTGGTTTGAGTACACAGCATATGTGCAAAATGAGAGTATGCAAAATAATTGGGCATTTTATTCATTATGTCAAAGGTCGTCAGAGGTACATATGATTTTGGAAATCATATTCCAAATCAAATTCAATCCCAGGTCCACTGAAGTTACCAATGTGGGTCCTTGAGCAAAGCCCTTTGCTCCAGGAATGTTGTGATTAACCCTGTGCTCGCTTTGGATTAAAGCGTCTGCTAAATGACCAAATGCAAATGTAATTTAATGAAGTTGAAGTAGGAGGTTAACGTTTAAACGCCCTCAGTTCAGAATGCATTTACAATTTTAATGCCTAACAATGTTAATGCCAAAAAGTTATAGAATAAACTTAAATTTAAAATAAATGCTTATTGTACTAAAGTACATATATGTAAAAGCTTTATCCAGAACTTGAAAAAAGAGCCATAAAATGTAATTAGACTAATTTCGGGTATGGTAACGACATCAACAGAACTAATGAGTCTAATGCATTATTTTTTACAGTTGTGAGTTTGTGTTTATTACATTATTTAGGATTCATCTAGATAGATAGATGAATAGATACTTCATTGATCCCAAAGGGAAATTTAGGAAGATTTTCTGAATTGCAAAAGAATTTTAATAATCCAGTTTTTATACTTTCAAATTAAAACAATGCATAAATGTGGGATTATTACAAATGAGATCTCTAAAAGGTAAACCACATGGCACTTTAATAACCACGTACAGCAATATGGTATTTTTGGCAGAATAATAATGGCATATTTAAAAAAAAAAATCTTCTAGAGGCAGGGTTTTTTTCAGTAATTTTTTCCAGTTTTTTTTCAGTGGATAAAGGCTTTCATTCAAAAATGCTTTAGTAAAGTGAAAATAAAAACTGTACAACTGTGGTGAACAGAATCTTTGTCGCTGTAAACTTAACATCAAAAAATGTCTACATACTTTTGTAAGCAGAAGTTGGTGTAATGTAAAATTGGTTGTTCATTTTACAGGCAACATTGAATTCCATTGCAGCATTAAAGAAATGGATACCCAGTATCAAGAATGAAATTGAGTACTATCTACAGGTATTTACATCACACCATGATATAAAGTATATACTTTTATTGCTGCACCCATGGTTTATTTCATTTTCTAGTTAAAGTTTGTTACATTGCTTTGAGCACCTTATCAACTCTTAGGTATATCCCTCTTTAGTTATGTTTAGTTTAGTTAGTTTTGTGTATTGACATGCTTGTAATCTTACTTGGGTCGGAGATAAAAGGGTTCCATGACATTTTGGCTAATTTTAATTCGATGTTAAGGATAATATTACCATACAATACATAATTTTGCTGTTGTCCATAATCCATATTTGTCTTTAGTTGTTTCTTTTCTATCTTCCTTTTCTTACAGTTATGTCATATTGAGAAAGAATATAGTATAAAATAGTTTAAATTAGGTTAAATTAAATTCATAAAAATGTAGAGCAAATATATCTATAGTGCAAAACTAGAACTCAGTCAAAATCACAGGAAAAAAAAGAAATGTCTTTAAATTAAAATATTTCTCCATTTAGAGCACATCTTAGATTTTTTTGGGTAGTCTGTTCCAGTTAACTTTAGCCCTCTTTGGACTCTGGGCCCACTTACAGACCTGAATCTGTGGAGCTGAGACATCTACTGGGTTTATGTTCCCTAAACAGATCTGTGATGTATTCTGGACCAAAACCGTTCAGTGATTTACAGACTAGAAGCAGCAATTTAAACTCTTTAAACTAATCTTTAAGTAACTGAAAGGTTATATTTTTAAGGTGATAAATGGCTGTTTTGGTGATGGTTTTAATATGGATAGTAAATGTGTGGTCAGAGTCTACGATGATGGCAAGATTGCAGACGTGGTCTTTAGTTTTTAGGCCGGAGGAAGTGAGGTGTTCACAAACATACCCACAGTAGTGGCAAACAGCACCAAAGCATTAATATACCACCACCATTTTATGTCATTTAAAGTGCCATTCTTTGTAGCCTGCCCCCCTTTATTGCCAAAAGTCATTGTGTTCAGAAAAAAAAAATATTACAAGACATTATCTTAATTGTACTTCCATCATAACTTAAAATTTTATAACTGTGGTTCAAATTGTGTTTCTTGGTAATACTGACCTATTTTCATGGGCATTTACCAGTCACTGCAGCTTACCAGCTTTTTGTTTGAGGTAAGAGCCTTGGGCTTTTACACGTTGATTGATGACAATGGAATTTTACCCGACACGTTAATTCATATGTATACCGTAATAAAACAGGAAATGGTCAATTAACAAGTGAGTTCCTTGACACTGTAACTTATGTTAAAAAAATTATTTCATGATGTTTGGTATCTAAACTTCTCTCTGCAGTGATTTTATTTATATATATATATATATATATATATATATATATATATATATATATATATATATATATATATATATTATTAAATAGAAGTTTGAATAGAAGTCTGACTTTACTATTATTTAGGTAAATGCCAGATATTTAGATGGTTTATTCCTAAACAAGAATATCATCTGTATCACATAATTTATTTCAGGTACTAAGTATTAAGTATTTATTTCAAATTACATTAAAATATTTTTTCTTTTTGCCTTGCTCTTTACAGCAGTCCCAGTTATCCCACTACCCTGAGCGAAAAATAGCTGAATTTCAACAGCAAATAGAGCTGTTGGAAAAAGAATATAAGTGCTACCTCAGGAAACTGCATTCTCTGGACCCCACTTGTAAACACCGACCATGGACTCCCAGAGCATACACCAAGAGGAGACAAGACTCTAAAAACAGCGAGTGCATTGGTTAGTTTATTAAAGTTACATTCATTAGCATTAGCGTTGCTTAAAAGTTTATGAACACTTTAGAACAAACAGTATGTATTTGTTCTAAACTCTTTTTAATATTACATTTCTAAATTACAGAATATTAGCTGTGGCCACCTTATGAGGCATTACCAGTTCATAACGCAATAGATCATTTTCAGTAATTGATAATCAGTCTAGCCTGAAAAAAAATTATCTGGCATACAGAACACTTGTATCTTAAGCATGAATAGTTTGTTTGATTTTAAAGCTTTTGACATTGATCTGGCCATTTCTATATTTTGGTAAAACCATCAATGTGCTTAGAATTGTTGTCTCTTTTTTTAAATGTATAATTCGGGGGTAAATTTAGATATTACTAGTAATGCAAAGCCTGGTCCTGATGCAGCAAACAGCAAACACCACGATTCCTCAACTAGCATTTTTGTAATTCTGGAATGCATCATTTTCTGTTCTCCCTAGATAATACGGCATGTTTAAACCAAAAGATACGATTTCTTTTTCATGTTTAAACCAGACCCGTAGCTTAGTGGTTAGCATGTTCGCCTCTCAGCGCTAGGGATTCCCGGTTTGAATCCCCATCTGGGTGGAGTTTCCATGTTTTCCCCGTGTCTGCGTGGGTGTACTCCCGGTTCTCCGCTTTCCTCCCACAGTACAAAAACATGGATCAAGTCAATTGAGTTCTCCAAATTGCCCCGTATAGAGTGTGTATGTGTGCGTGAGTGTGTGCCCAGCGATAGATTGCCCCCTGTCCTGGGTGTATCTGCCCAGCGCCCGAAATGTTCTCCCCTGGTTGGGCATGGGGAAGCCCCCCCCCTGCGATCCTAATAGAGGATAAAGCGGAAGATAATGAATGAATGAATGTTTAAATCAAATGATTTGAAAGACTTTTTCTTTGCAACACAGACATGCGATATCTGTAGTATATTGGACTTACAATGGACTTACATTAGCTGATGGAGGCAAAGCATGTAGGAGATTAGTTACACCTAGTTCCTTAGTAACTGTACAGACATTTACACACCTTTCTCTTTCAGGGTGCACAGTTATATTCTATATATGGTACCACTCTCAACTTCTGGTTTTAATTCCCAAGCCAGCCAGAGTCAATATGAACTGTTTTTATTTGAAGATTCACTTGGGGGGTCAGATTTCCACAAAAAGGATGTAAACATTGTAGTATTCCAGCAAGCGATATAAAATTGTCCAAGATATGAATATGTTCATCTCTTGTCACAGACTATTAACCCATAAAAGGTGGTTCTCCATCTCTTACAAAACTAATGATGGGATGAAAGATTGAGATTTTAGTGTAAAAATCTAATGATGTTTAAGGCCATGCATATGCAGAATAATAAAGTACAAAAGTGTTCACAATCTCTTGGGCACCACTGTTACGTCCCAGATTTTCAATGCGTTTTGTTTCTCATGTTGCATTTCTACTAAAATCATCTCACTGTCTTACAGCAAAAAGACTATGCATTTCTGAATCAAATAAACAGCCAAGTCATGAAGAAACTGCAGCTGGGTCATCCACAAATGAGGATGCATGTCATTTCTTACAATCTTCGATTTGTCACTCTACCGATCTTCCAGACCAAGATCGTCCTCTGTTTTTTGACCGTACCAGACTGGCAGTAGCAATAGCTGGGACTAGAGGGAGTTCATCAGGGCAACCAAATGACACTAGTAGCCTGGTACATGTCCTCCACAGTGGTCTTCCCAACCTTCACAGCTCCAGCTCAGCTACAGCACAGGTAAAACAAGGGGCACAGCCTCAGGAGCAAGAAGGGATAAATGTTTCTTCATGTAGTAAAACAGAACAGATTTTAGGACTGACTTGCTACTCCTCTTCATCAGATGAGGAGACTTAACCTATCAGCAAGGAGCTGACGTCAGCAGTTTGTTTTGAAATGTAACTCATTTCTGTATCAAAAGGTTTGAAATTATTTGCTTTGGATTCAATAAAATGTTTTATTTATATTCTAGTCTAGAAATTCATATTTTTAGTAAAATTTCTCAATTAATTAAAAGTAAAAAAATAAAGTGTACTTGTCCAAGATTAGATTGCATGCAATTAAAGAACTATAAAGAGATAAAAACAGCCTGGAGAGCTTTGGAACACCAAGTGTTACTGGGCAAAAGTAAGTTATGCATCAGCTTCTATAGTGAGGAAAATAAGTATTTGAACACCCTGCGACTTTGCAAGTTCTCTCATTTAGAAATTATGGAAGGATATGAAATTTTCATCTTAGGTGCATGTCCACTGTGAGGGACATAATTTAAAAAATATGGAAATAACTATGATTATTTTAATAATTTATTTGTGTGTTACTGCTGCAAATAAGTTTTTGAACACCTGTGAAAATCAATGTTGATATTTGATACAGTAGCCTTTGTTTGCAGTTACAGAGGTCAAATGTTTCCTGTAGTTTTTCACCAGGTTTGCACACACTGCAGCAGCGATTTTGGCCTATTCCTCCACACATCTTTGAGTTTGAACTCTTCCAAAGATTATCTATAGGGTTTAGTTCTGGAGACTGGGTCTAGGTCTGGCAACTCCAGAACCTTGATATGCTTTTTACAGAGCTACTCCTTGGTTATCCTGGCTGTGTGCTTTGGGTCATTGTCATGTTGGAAAACCCAGCTACGACACATCTTTAATGCTGGAATTAAAGGAAGGCGGTTTTTTGAACAAGGCTGGTTAGGTAACCACAAGCATACAACTGTCTTTCAAAAAACAGCAGTGTCAGCTTTCTTCATATGTTTCCCATCATTACAATAGCAAAGAGTCTCCTAAATAATGCGATAGATATTTCTATGACAGGTCAATTTATAGATTTAATTAACAAAATATAATTTTAGCAAGTATACTAGCTATGAACTTAACTTGCACTATATTGAACATGTTATTAAAATAGTCTGTCATTATTATTCTAGTTTATTGACATTTCTACTATATAGTATCATGTATAACTTTTATAGTTGTTTAAATTGTACTGCTCAAGCAGTAAGCAGTAAAATTGCCCATTTTAATTTTTTTGAAACTTTTCAAAATGTAGAATCATTGATGTAACTCTATGAGACAGATTTACCTGAGTGGGTGGTGTTCAAATAGTTCAGCAGTTTCGCACTGACACAACAAAGCAGAATGTGTGGCAGGACTACATCGTAAACCTGCCACAAGAGCTGCTAAAGCGCATCATGAAGCCTGCGCACAGACAGAAAGTAGCAAAATGCTGACTCAGAGACAACCAAACTGGAACTCACGTATAGATTACATAAATGCTCCATTAGTCTAGTCTCTGCAAGACATCCTACGCCCGACCCCAAAAACCCTCCCCTCTATTCTTCTTCACCATTAGGAACTGCTACGTGTACAGTTACTTCGGGGAAATGAAGCCTGTGCTTAAGCGTGAGTCTTTAACAGACCTCTTGTGGCTTAAGTGACACGCACATTTTTAGAGGGTTTTCCTTACCTGTAAAGGGAGAATTATGATTTACCTTTCAAGCTTGTATGTGACAGTGGGTTTTTTATGAATGACTTCATGCTCACAGTCATCAGAGGTTTCGATGCTACTATATGCCATTTTTTATTCTAATTAGAGTCATTTCAACATATCCGTATGTATTAATTATTTGAAAGCCTAGTAAATAATCCATTTGAAACATTCATTCATTCATTCATTATCTTCCGCTTGTCCTCTATTAGGGTCGCGGTGGGGGTCCCCATGCCCATCCAGGGGAGAACGTCTCGGGCGCTGGGCAGATAGACCCAGGACAGGGCGCCAATCCATCGCTGGGCACACACTCACTCACACAGACACACTCTAAACGGGGCAATTTTTGAGAATTCAATTAACTTGATCCATGTTTTAGGACTGTGGGAGGAAACCGGAGAACCCGGAGGAAACCCACGCAGACACGGGGAGAACATGGAAACTCCACCCAGATGGGGATTCGAACCGGGAATCCCTAGTGCTGAGAGGCGAACGTGCTAACCACTAAGCCACCGTGCCGCCCATTTGAAACATTAATAAGTTAAATATCAATCAAAGTCCCCAAAGTACATAAAGAGAACCTGATATGTAAATGAGCATCACATGTATTATTATTTAAGATAAGATGAGATAAGGTAGAACTTTATTCATTTCTTCAGGAGGATTCTCTTAGGGGAAAAAAAAATAGCAAAAGAGACAGAAATAGTGAAGACATACAAAAAAAGGCATATACCATTTTATTATAAAATATATGATTTTTAAAATATAAAATATTGCACATATTTGGGTTTATGTTAGTATTGTGATGGTCAGGCTATCCCATCTGTTGTCACCCTGTTGTCATCTCATCCTGTTACCCCCGTCTCCCTTCTAGAGAGAAGTCGTACAGTTTAATGAGTTTAATGGCATGAGGGACAAACACTTTTATAAAGTCTTTTGTATTTTGTAAGTGCTGGTCTTCAACCTGGAGATTAAACACCCTTCATTGCATGGAGTGCGTGCGTCTTTGTCTGTGCCAATGTGCTCCTGACAAAGGGCTGACAACCTATAGCCCTAAATATAGGCCCACTGACTGATTACAAAATTGTAGACACCTGTGCTGCTAATTAGTAGATATAAATTTCACATTGACATGTCCCTTTGGGCACAATATTTTCAGGGCTACCATAATTTTTGTCCAGAACTATTTAAATAGTTTACTTTCATTCATTCATTATCTTCCGCTTATCCTCTATTAGGGTCGCGGTGGGGTTCCCCATGCCCATCCAGGGGAGAACGTCTCGGGCGCTGGGCGGATAGACCCAGGACAGGGCGCCAATCCATCGCTGGGCACACACTCACTCACACATACACACTCTAAATTGGGCAATTTTGAGAATTCAATTAACTTAATCCATGTTTTTGGACTGTGGGAGGAAACC
>JAFMOD010000047.1:566493-613519 GCA_019802435.1 Corydoras maculifer | reverse complement strand
AGGGCGCCAATCCATCGCTGGGCACACACTCACTCACACATACACACTCTAAATTGGGCAATTTTGAGAATTCAATTAACTTAATCCATGTTTTTGGACTGTGGGAGGAAACCGGAGAACCCGGAGGAAACCCACGCAGACACGGGGAGAACATGGAAACTCCACCCAGATGGGGATTCGAACCGGGAATCCCTAGCGCTGAGAGGCGAATGTGCTAACCACTAAGCCACCGTGCCGCCAATAGTTTACTTTTTAAAATAAATCTGTGGAAACATGGTTTAAAATCAATGTCATTGGTGAGATGAGTGCTGTCCTTTTGGAATAGTTTGAGATATTAACGCTATTCCAAATCAAATCAATCCTCAGAGTCATCTGACCACGGCTTATAGACACCTTATTACCGGCCACACCCCCTTTTTTACCTGGTTTACTGTTTTACTTTAAAATACGTAAGCACTGTGTCTCCTATGACCAAGCTGCAATCACACCAGCATTTTCTTAACAAAATGCACCTCTAGTTTATTATTACTTTTGTCATATTCAAGTTATTTCTGTGCCTATTGTGGATTTTATTTTAATAATTATGGAGTACCAATAATTTCGTACATGTGTGTAGCATTTTATAAAATGGGTAGTCTCCAGTCCTTAAATCTGATTGGCTGAGCCGCTTGTTCGTCCATCTGAAGACACTTGTTCTAATCTTTTCATATTTTAAACTTTACCAATAATTAAAAAGTTTTAAAAAGCCAGGTGGTGGAGTTGGGTGGCATTCAGATTTTGAATCATAGGAGTAATGGCCAGAATTTGATTAGACTGCATTTCAGCTTGTTGTGTCCTAACCTACTGACTTGATTTCTCAACCCATTAAAAGTACAATAAAAGAATAAAATTGTTTGAAAGCATGGAAGTAATATACTCGGGCATCTGACCAAGTATTCTGATATAAAATCAAATCAATTACTGATTGCCATCATTCTCGCAATGCTTAAGGTTTAATTTCTGTACTACACGTTAATGATATGAAGAACAGTCTTATGCAATTTCTTATGCAAGGTTTTTTTATCTGTAAATGAAGCCACACCCTTGCTCAACCTTACGCAGTCAGATCCAAATTTGCTTTTATTTAACTATACTTTCATACTAGATCCATGACTATAAAAAATCAATTAAATGTAAAACTACCTTTAACAAACAGTATTGTCAATATTTTTTAGAACATAATCAAAAGTGGAAAAAAAAATCTGTCCTTCAACAGAGGTAACCACAAGGTTTTTTAGTTTGAAATCTCTTTAGAAAAGTTCCCACAGCTCTCAGTTGCTTAAGCTGCAAAAAAAAGCTATGCCTCAAATGCCCATACTCGTCTTGCGATTCTATGTGGTTTTGACGGTAATAGAAATTAGAACAGTAGGCCAACTGCAAGCACATTGCCATAAAAATTGTAGTTTCCAGCCAACAATTCCAATCCAATCCAAATGTTGAATAGAGTAGTGACTTATCAGAAATTGTTCTTCAATTACAGACGACAAGTGACTCAATGAGGTGGGAAAATATGATTTGCTGAAGGTTTTAATGTAGAAGACCTCTGTCTAAGAGCCACATGCCACCTAGCAGTTCTGATGAAAGCAGTTATGTTCCAGTAAAATGCTTGTGTGTGCGTGTGTGTGTGTGTACATTCAGAAAGTATATGCAGCTAAAAAGGGTACAGGTTCAAGCTGATGCCGCTCTCATCTGGTTCAAACCACACCGCTAACCTTCACCATTCCCCACTTGGTCTTGAATTCAGACCCCTGAATGCAGGCTGCAAAAGTGCAAGAGCAATCACGCGCACACACACACACACAGCTTGTTTCATGTGGAAGCATCTGTTCCGTCGTGGTTGTTCAATAAGTAACTGAAACTATATTTATTCTGCCACATCATTGTTTACATTTACATACAAACTCCGGTTTAAACTGAAAGTCAGGATGATTTATATTTTGATAATGCTTGTTTATCTGAATCTAATCATGCAGGCAGCACGGGCTGTTATTGTTACATGCTGAAGTGAGACTTATCGGCATACCTGACAGGATGCTGGCCTTGCTCTCAAAATAGATTCTCTAAAAAAAATATTTCTAGGGCATTCTAATTATTATCACCCTGCACATATCATAAAACTACTTAATAAAGACCTTTAAAAAATCTATATGTTCTATTGTCCAGTGAGGTTACATTCCAACTAGTATGAATTTCTGACACTGCAAAGTCTAACAGGTTCTGGAAAGCCTTATTGTAAAATTTGAGCTTTTTCAACTGCACCCTAGCTGCATTACATAAAGAAGGTAGAGGCAGTCGATGTAATGGACTGAGAGACTGTGAGAAGGAAGCACTCTACCCATGATGTCAGTACATGCATAATGGGCAGGGCATGAGCTCTTTAAAGAGAGGACATATCGTAGGAAGAAGGTACTTAAAGAAAAGCTATAAGAAAAGCTGTATAAAAGACCGAAACACAGCAGTATTTTCTTCAGAATTAGGGCAGTGATAATGGAGAGAAATCATAGGTATCCCTATCCTCCGGTGTTCACAATGGATTCTGCAAGAGGTTTTTGCTACCAGCAGCATGCAGCAAAGCACAGAACAGAGCCAGTGCCCTGCTGGAACTTCCCTCCTGCCCAACTCCAAGTAAAGAGAAAAAGCTGGAAAGGACTGAGCTCTGCAGCAGGAACTCTTATCGTTCTGGTCTTTCTCACAGTGTTTTCTGCACTGGGACTTGGAACCTATGAAATTATGAAACTGCATAAAGAGATGACGAAACTGAAACAGGTGAGTCCTGTCTGTCTGTTTCTCTACAAATCTATCTGCATGCCTTTACATTCCTCTGCATATGTCTGTCAATAATGTTGAAGGTTAGCTGTATGTGTTATTCTGTACTTGCTTGTCTGTCAATTCGCAGGTTTTGCTGACCATCTGTTTGTCTAATTAGTCAGTCTGCCTATCCTGCTAGAATTACAGGTGATAAAACTGAAACTAAGACCCATCTCTAACTGTATTTATGAGATTTTCTTAAACAAGACATTTTTTAGAATAAGCACAATAAAGAGAAAATAATATAGATCATTGGAATAGAAATTTGATAAATGCAAAATGAAAAGTATATGAACTGGTAAATGTCAGTATCAATCCCATTGCTGAAATGTACCTTTGTCTGGAAACTGTTCAGAAACACCTTTCATAGAATTTCATTTAGCTATTCTGATGCATTGAATTTCCTTCCGGTGTGTTTTGACATTTACTTTGCACATACAATAACCAGAAAAAGAAGAAGAAGAAGAAAGGTTTGTGGTCACTGGTCTGGCTTCACAGGATGTCCTTTAGCAAACAGCATGTCACATTGATGAAGCAATCTTGCGTTAAAAGCTGGACCTATTACAGATATGATCACATTAGTGGTCATGCATTTGTTCTCTCATTTTTGTGTCTAAAACAAACTACATCTTTATGAGACTTCATATGTTCTATTATGTTTTTTTATAGGAAATACAAACTCAACCTGAAAGCAGTAGCAGTTTATCTCAAATGTTAGTGGGTAAGCCAGTTGTCTTATTAAAACTTATTTAGGTTCCTCTGTTCTTTGCAATTTAGCTTTGTATTACTCTCCTGAGATGAATGAGTTAAATTAAATGCTTGCGGTGTCATTGTTGCAGGTGACCAAGACCAAGAGGTTAAGCAGAACAAAATCAGACAAGCTGCACATCTAGTTGGTATGACAAATTAAAAATTTACCATAATCTAAGTAATGATGTAAAATGATGGTGTTAGCTCATCTTAAAGCTTTGTTGTCTGGCTAAAAAAGCAAGGATTGGTTGGATGTGATGAGGTGGTAACATAGTCGATTCATCATCATTCAGTGTAGTAAGTGGACTGTTTGAAAACTTCAGCAGCACTGCTAAGAATATCACACTCATACCAGGACAACACACTGCAACTGCAGTGTTGAGAATGATCTACAACTACCCACCCACTTTGTGGTCATTTCTGTTCTAACTCACCAATAAAGAACTGGGTGAGAAGTGGCTAACAGAATGCAGTTGATCGACATACATTCAGCTTTCTTTCTATATCAACTTTCTATATCGTGCTGCTAAATATTTTGTTGAGTAATAGTTTTTTTTTTTTAATAAACATCCTTCTATCTGTTTTAGGAAAAAAACCAAAAGATCAAAGGATCACCCTGAGGTGGGAGTCGAGACTTGGTCGAGCTTTCACAGACGGCATCCTGTACCGTGATGGTGGTTTACAAGTGAATGAGACAGGCCTTTACTTTGTCTATTCACGTGTAGAGTTCCTGTCTGATGCCTGCAAACCGAGGGAGTCTCTGTATCACTTGGTTTATGTAAAAAGAACGCAGCCAGTGGAACTCATGAAAGACACCAAAATAGGCTTCTGCCGCACGGATAAGGAAATTTGGACAGCAGGAAGCAGCCTTGGCGCTGTGCATCAGCTCACAAAGCATGAGTGGCTCTTTGTCAATGTTTCCCATCCAACCTGGCTTAGTAGTGACTACATGAGCAATTACTTTGGCCTCTTTAAACTCCCATGAACAATCCTATCATTTCTTCTGAGAAAGGAAAAATGGGAAATGTGCAATCAGCCGAAAATGAATAGTTTAGGAATCAGAATATACCAGTCTCTTATTGAAAGTTGCATAAAGGTGGCACTACTCCAGTCTGTGAGAAACAGAGAACTGGAGTCCAGCACTGTTTTGTGAATTTCCATACTTGCTTCACTTGATTTTATGTAGTTCTCCGCAAGACATCACCTGTACTCACAGAATACGATTTATAAAGGTTGTTTGCAAATTTGCAGCCTTATCAGTCAAAAGAAAATCAGTTTTCATCTTCACTTCTAAAAAATACACTAATACCTTTTATATGAGAGTTTAAAGTGATATATTATTTATTTTTATTTTTTACTTTTTTTTTCATTAAAAAACATTGAACAACTGTATAATAGGATCATATTGACCCTATATTGAATTGTATAATTTTTTTTTACTTTGAAATAAATTATTACATTTTATGAAGCTGTTAAAAACAAAAAGTGCTTGTTTAATTATTGAGTTGGGAGAGTTTTGATGTGGCAGGTATACTAGTGGGCAGGTGCTAAGAGAGAGGAAAGTATGCTAAGCAATTTTATCATTTACATTTTTTCCAGGTCTATTTCTATACTGACCATGGAAATAGTTCCTCATGTGAGTCACAGCATACTGCCAAAATAAACAGCCACTTAATTTAATTTTTTTTACATATATAATATTTATGAGAAAAGACTTGTGAAAATATGTGTAGAATAACAATATTGTTTTGTCTGATTTTTAAATAAGTAAAAAAACATATCCAAAACATGATGCATGCATAATATTTCTATTTTAAACAATAGGAATCGGTTAAAATGTACACATGAGGATGAAGAAAGATGTATGTTTGTTAAAGGTCCCGAATTTTGCACTCCTTGTCTGTATTTATGCAGTATTTAGAGTTGCATGCTGAGGTTTTGGAAACCATATTAGGGCTGTTAGATAGCAAAAGGTGCAAAGTTGCACTTTCATTCCTCGTCATTTCTGCAAAGACCCTCATCCTGGCCTCATCGCAAGCCCGCAGTTCATCTCTTTCGCTGTTTCTTTTCATCTCCCTCCTTTGCTCATTTTTGTCGTTCTTCTGCTGACGCAGAACAAAGTGTACTACTGCCTGTCCTTCCTGCCTTACATATTGAATTTGGTGATAAAGTAAATGTGAATTATATTGAGTTTGCCAAATTATGCTTCAAAATGTTTACAATTAAATTTTTGCTTGAAATTATAGTATAGATGCATGTTTTACAATTACAGACTGTGGACTGTATCTCTTAAAATCTCAAACCTCTTAAAAGGCTATATAAATGATTTAGATTAAGAAGATTATTTGTAAACTCATGTGTGATCTATCTAATGTTTGAAAAGAGACCCTGGGCCACAGGTCTTTGCTCAATGTGGTTGAGCTTACGGTTTTCTGTGGGCCAGTTAAGTTCTTACACATCAAACCCACTTGAACCATGCCTATATACATACATTTTTTGTAATCAGTTTTGACTGAACCATGCCTATATATATATATATATATATATACACATACATACATTTTTTTTAATCAGTTTTGACTGTTTTGCATGTGTGTGGGATTTGAGGTTTTTCTTATGCGATAAAAGTCTGTGGAAATTACTCCACATGTACACACACACACATACACACCTACACACACCAATGTATGCACAACCTCCACAAACACCACATAAACCAACACCTACAGTGGAAGTGGCCTGTCAGGATTCCTCTGTAAAAGGGCATACTCTATCTGCACTTTATTACTACAACTCACTCAGCATTATTGTATGGAGTACTGGTTGTATCCCATAGTTTCAAGATATGTATGATAAAACTGACGAAATCGCCGTAAGTGTGAATGTATTGACTGAGATGGACACAGGACATAAGAATTATCTATGGCATTTCCCTTCCAGTTGCCCACTGAGTGCTGGGTTAAGTTAATTGACAACAAGTTCATTAAGTTCTAAATATTTAAGTGATAAACTGATCTATTTTGCGTACTGTGTTTACACACAGAATAATTTGTTCTCCAAATTTAATCCATCCGTGCAGTGAAAAATACACATATACACACTAGTAAAGTTAGCACATGTGCCCGGTGAAGTGGGAAGCGTCATACATGGCACCCTGGCAGAAATTGGGCTTAGGTGCTTTGCCCAACTTTAGCCATATTACTTGGTGACTGGGCACCTTCAGGTCACAATGACTACCCTGAAACTAATTAATTATACAGATGATGTGTATCTAGATGCATCTCACTTTTTAGTTTGTTCTGAAGCAAATGCCATTTTTTACTTGTTTTTAACAGGCAGTTCATGTAGATTAGCACATTGTCACATTGCAAGAATAAGGTCCTGAAAGCCAGTGATGGGCTGTCTGGATTTAGTGTGATTTTCACACCAGCAGAAAGACAATCGATTTAAAGAAGAAAACAAAAAATGTTCAGAAAATCACCAATTACGATGTTCCATCGTGGCAAATTTAATTAATTTAATTTAATTTAATTAATTTAATAAAATTAATTTTTTTAATTTAAAAAATACTAAAAAAACTAATAGAAATGAATATGAAAGCAATTCAATTTAAATGTTCATTATCAGAATAATGTATTAATCCCTGGGGGAAATTGCAGGATGAGAATGGTCTTTCATATTATTTTTTTTAAAACAATACAAAATACTGTTTATATAATTTCTTGTTCTTTGATGTTTCATTACGTGAATGGCACAGTGGCTTAGGGGTTACCACATTGCCTCTCAGCGCTGGGTGTCACAGGTGCCTGGGGCACCTGTCCCTCATTTAATGGACTCATTGTCTCCGTTGGGTGATTGGTTTATTTTGTGCACGTGACTGGGTGTCTTTTGTATTTAGTTTCTGTCTTCCATTTTCCCGGTGCACGTCTTTGTTTATGGTTTACCCAGGTGTTAGTTGCGTTTGTTTCGTTCCCCTTTTCTGTTGGTGTCCCTACACTATTTTTTTTATAATAAAACCCGTTTTGTTTTTATCCCGGTGTTTAAATTAATTTAAATTAATTAAATTAAATAAATTAAATGCTTTAAATTGCCCCATATAGAGTGTCTGTCTGTCTGTCTGTGTGAGTGAGTGAGTGTGCCCAGCGATGGACTGGCGTCCTGTCCTGGGTGTATCCGGAAGTGGAAGGTAATGAATAAAAGAACGTTTTCTGTATTTTGAGTTACTTAATGAAATTGCTTTTAAATTTATTTAACATGCATATGTATGTTTACATTTTTTTTTTGAGGGCTATTTTTCAAAATTGTAAAAACACAACCACATAACTATTGGTGGTTTAGATATTTAGTGGTTTAAGGTGCTGTTTGTTTTAAATGAACTCAACCCACAACCATTTACCCCACTCACCACCATGGTGATCTGTTATAAATATATTATAGAGAGCACCTGTTTGTCAAGATAGCTGTTAACATTTCGATCCACACTTGTATTCTAGATAAAACATGTTCTGCAGCATTGGTGCCTAATCATTAAACTGTTTAAGAATGTTTTTGAACATTGTTACATGTTTTGCTATATGTTTTAATAGTATAAAGATGTGCACCCTATGAAACAGCAAATGCCACGGGTAGGTGTTCTCTCAAGGTGTCTACTCTTACCTCCTAGAATAAATAAAATTACTGCTGGTGGAAGAGCGTTCTCCCAAAATGCTCCACAATGCTCCACAATGCTCCTTTGGAATAGCCTTCCAGTTACTGTTCGTGATTCTGAATCATTATTAATCTTTAAAGTAAATTAAAAACACATTTATTTAATCTTGCATTTAATTAATCCCCTGTAGATAAAGATGTAGATCTCAGGCTTGGTTGTGTTGGGGGGGTAATCTGTGATCAGTGTGTGCTGGCGTTTCACCTCTTTACCCACCTCATCGTTAATGGGGGGGTGTGGCGCTGAAATGATGCTGTTCTGGGGAGCCATCTCAACTATGTAGAGTCTGCAGTATCTGCCTCTTTAAGTTATGCTGCTTTAGTGAGTGATGCTGCAGTGATGTGAGTGAGTATGTGCCCAGTAATAGATTGGTGCCCTGTCCCTGCCCAGCGCCCGAAACATCCCCTGGATGGGCATGGGGAACCCCCCCGCGACCATTATATGGGATAAAGCAGAAGATAATGGTTGGATGGATGAATAAATGTGATGGTGCCCACTGTCATCTTAGTTTCGTGAGGTCCATGGCATCTCTTTCCAGTCCTTTCTAGTTAATGGCATCTTTCTTCCCACGGCATGCACTGAGAGGCGAACATGCTAACCATTAAGCCACCGTGCCACCCCATTAAGGACAGATGTGTAAATATTTGGCAAAATGAGATTTTAATGGTTACTTGTAATAACAACATTTAAACTCCGTATCAAGCATAATCTATTGCTTTTTCCAGTATATAATTACATTATCTCAGTCTATTAATATTCTTTGAAACAGCTGAAAATTAAACTAAATGTGTTAATAATTATAGTGCTGAAAAATGATTATGCACTCATTTCTCATCATGTCTTATATTTTTCTAAACATAAAGGACCAGGGATTTCAGGGGAGCCCCCATTTAAGACTTCTGTCATAACCCACCTAGAAAATCTGAATCTGCAGTGGAAATGTTGATTTCTAAAACAGGATATATATATCGGTCAGAAGCATCTGATGATTTGATAAGGTTTTAAGGAAGTTGGTAAAGTCTAGAAAAGTCCAAGTTACTGCATGTTAACACACATACACATGCACATACAGTTTATATTTACATATTTATAAGTAGCCTGAGCAATTTATATGCATGCAAAAGGGTCCAGCTTAGGTCAGCGCAGAGCCTGGACATTTTTAAAGCTCTGCTCAAGACTTCTTTTTAAAAAAGCATATTGTTTGTTGTGAAAAGTGTGCTACAAATAAAATCTATTATTATATGGCAAAAGTCAAAAG
Source organism: Corydoras maculifer (assembly GCA_019802435.1). Taxonomy (NCBI): domain Eukaryota; kingdom Metazoa; phylum Chordata; class Actinopteri; order Siluriformes; family Callichthyidae; genus Corydoras; species Corydoras maculifer. Next base: position 603,959 of record JAFMOD010000047.1, on the reverse strand, counting down.
GTAAAATAAACAAACCGCAAACATTTGCTTGCACTTATAGTAATAAAGTATAAATAGTGATTTAAGAAAAAGCAAGCAAGTGTCTATGAGGCATATATATATATATATATATATATATATATATATATATATATATATATATATATATATATATATATATATATATATATATATATATTGTAAGTCACACACTAATATTTCGTTACGGCATGCATTTGCTCTGGCGTTGTTTCGATAAGCTTCTGCAATGACACAAGATTTATTTCCGTCCAGTGTTGAATTAATATTTTATCCAGATCTTGCATTAATGATGACAGAATCTGACTGCTGCGCAAAGCCTTCTCCAGCACATCCCAAAGATTTTCAATGGAGCTACGGACAGGACTCTGTCGTGGCCAATCCATGTGTAAGAATGATGTCTCATGTTCCCTGAACCACTCTCACAAATTGAGCCCGATGAATCCTGGCATTGTCATCTTGGAATGTGCCCGTGCCATCAGAAATAACCATTGATGGAATAACCTGGTCATTCTTTATATTCAGGTAGTCAGCTGACATTCTTTGAGCACATACTGTTGCTCAACCTAGACCTGACCAATTGCAGCAGCTCCAGATCATGGCACTGCCTCCACAGGCTTGTATAGTAACCACTATGCATGATGGGTGCATCGCTTCACCTGCCTCTCTTACCCTGATGTACCCATCACTCTGGAACAGAGAAAATCTGGATTCATCAGACCACATGACCTTCTTCCATTGCCACAGAGTCCAATCCTTGTGTTCCCTTGCAAATTGAAGCCTTTTTTCCAGTTATTGTGCATGTGGAAATGCTCTTACTGTCAATATTAAACATAGCCCTGATTTCTTCTGGTGTTTTGTTCGCTTTGATTTCACCAAACATTTCTTCATTCAAGATTTTTTGCGGCCATATTTCATCCTCCCCCAAGGCTAAGTTGCACCCAGGTGGATGTGTGTGTACATATATATATATATATACATAAAAGCTAAAACAGGAGATCTGAATTCAAGATTTAGACTTTTTGAAGTTTTAAAGTAAATTTTAAGTTTAAAAGTTCAACTTTTGAGTTGCTTACTGCGTCTATAACAGCAGACTCTACTGGCATGTGGTGGTGGTGAAGGCTGCCCATGTCTTTGGTATCATAATTACCTTTAGTTGTCTGCTGCTGTCATATGTAATGAGGAAATAACATTGTAGAAAATGTGTAGGAATTATGCTGTATATCATCACTAATGTATGCAAATTATTTTGAGAGAGAATAGTTATATAGGAAACATCAAATTATATAGTTTATACGCGCAATACAAAAATTGCTTAATTTGCATTGCTTAATAGCAATTTATTACGAATTTTTTAAGCATTGCTCGCACAAACACAATCGGCATGATGTAGTATTTAGAAACCTTACAAGCCACCCTATTAAGAGGTAAATGATAATAATTTATTAAAAAAAAAAAAAAAAAAAACAAGCAAAAAAATAAAAAAAAATGAAAACAATTAGACACACAATTAGACACTCAGAGCTTTGTTTCCTTCATCAGATTAAATTAATTTAATCCAGGCTTTAAAAACAATTTAAGAATGGACTGAAAAATAAAACAGTATAACAATATTGTCATGTTGACCTTGACCTTTAACCATCAAAATCCAAGTGATTGTGTTTACCATTTTTGAAGATAATCCAATAAGGTGTTACAAAGATATCACATTTATATAATGACTTGACTCATGAGGCATAATGTGATTATTTTTTAATACGCAGTATTGTCATTATATAACTTATTCCAGAATTACTAAATAGAGGATGAATTTTTTGGCATGAATTAAATGCAATTTAAAATTCAATCAATTATCCATTATTTGGATGGTTGAAAATTTTATTAAGGAGGACAAAACTATTTCCACATAGTAACATAGATTTCAAATAGCAATTTACAGCCACCCAGTGGGCTGTAGTGGTATTGCATATAAATAAAAAGATTATTGGATTTTGTTTGCAGGGCGGCACGGTGGCTTAGTGGTTAGCACGTTCTCCTCTCAGCGTTAGGGATTCCTGGTTCGAATCCCAATCCAAGTGGAGATTCCATGTTCTACCGGTGTTCGCGTGGGTTTCCTCTGGGTTTTCCGGTTTCCTCTGTCAGACATTTTAAATTTCTTATACATGAGAGTCCCAATATGGCCGAAAGACTAACAAAGGACCTCTGATTTTGCCGCCACTGGAAAATACTGGGCTGGGATTGGCTGATTTATAACCTAGGTGGGTAATCTGCGATTGGCTTAGTCAGTTAAGGGGCGGGAACTAGACGTAACAGATATATAAGCAGATAAACATTGTGAGGGGCGCACTTTCACTCAGACCCGGAGGCAGACAGCATCGGAACGCTGAGGATGGCAGACCCGCTGGCCAGCGTGAGTTACTGACGGTGTCCCTGAAGTTTTCTTTGTCCTCAATAAATGAGTTTAGGTGACCATTTTTGCATCAGCTCGTTCTTTCTGCCTTTTTCAAAATCAAAAGATCCTAACACCTCCCACAGTCCAAAAACATGGATCAAGGTCATTTGAGTACTCCAAATTGCCCCATATAGAGTGTTTTTGTGTGCCGAGAGATAGATTAGTGCCCTGTCCTGGGTGTATCTGCCCAGCGCCTGAGACGTTCTCCCCTGGATGGGCATGGGGAACCCCACCGTGACCCTAGTAGAGGATAAAGCGGAAGATAATGGATGAATGGATGGATTTCGTTTGCTAGTCACATTTTCGCCATATGTGAATATTTTTTTAAACAGTCAGTCGGACATATAAATTTAACATTTTACATAGTCAGACCCTATTTTGTTATGCATTGGACATATTCTTAAGATATAAAGATACAAAGAAGTACTTCTGAAAGATGCTGTAGCCTGCTTACACAACGAGGACATGATTTATCTATTTACCCTTGGCTGACTAGCAGAACTTCCACCGCATATTTGGGAGATAAACAGGCTTTTTTTTTTTTTTTTTTTTTTGTCGGTCACATTCTCTTCATCACGCTGTAGCCTCCGCTCTCCTCATTTTTAGGGCCTCCCCTTCTTATCTTCATGCACAGACACAAAATAAGAAAAACCACTGGTAAGATCCATTATCTCGCCTAATTCTATGGCTTCACTGGCCTTTTATTCACAATTCTGCATTAGATAGTGACTTTATTGTCACAGCTGCATGATTAAAAATACAAATTCTGCAGAAGTGTTGCATCTAAATCAATTATGGGGGAGTTGTAGGCTTGTGGTTAAGGAAATAGCCTTATGACCCAAAATAACCTGGTTTTATTTCCGGTCCATGGAGTGCCCTTCGCCGGGTGCCGTATAAAAAGCTGTCCAACACTTTGGGCACATGTGCCACTTCACTCTGTGTGTATATGTGTGTGTTACTGTACACTGCATGGATGGGTTAAATGTGGAGGACAAATTCCTCTGTGTGTCAGCACAGAAGGCAAAGTAGATCACTTCCTATGTAAAACACTAGGACAAAACCCATTAAGCATTGTTAACCAGCATGCCAATACTGGACAGTACTCTTTTCAGTGTTTTACTGTGTTTTTTTAAATACTAGGAGAAAATCCTACCTTGCCTCTAAAGGGGTCACAGAGTTTTCCAGAAGCACTAAAATGGAGAATTAGACTCACAGCCAAATGGAGCACCACAAATTGCAGGGGGCAATACAAACTGAAAGGTATTTCATAATAAACACCCAGAAGTTCACATGTATTAAATAACAATAAACATACAATATAAAGTGCAAGTTAAAAAAAAATTACAAAGAGAAACAAAATGAGAGGCACTGACAACACTGGTAACTTCAGTGGACCTGGAATTTGAACCCACAACCTTCAAATTGACAGCTCAACACCCAAACCACTGAGCTACCATGCTCAGGTAGACTGTTGTGATGACCTTAGATTAAAGAAAGCAGCATTTATGAAGACCTGCACAGGACACTGGATATTTCACAGCAGTTTGGATTCTGTTCCTCATCTCTACTGTTCAGTAGATGATTAGTTTGTCACACTTTTTACAACATACATGCCTTGCAAAATTTGTACCGATATTTCCACAGTATTATAATTTTTTTAATTTATGTTCTCATGGGTTTTATGAGCTGGAAGCCCAATTTACGCAAAAATAAACAAATTAATATTTGAAATTGTTTAAATTGTGGGCTCTGAAGCTATGAAAGTTGAACTTTTTTAATGTAAATATGGACATTCATGATATTCAAATTTTTTGGAAAGGGTCTGTATGTAGTGGCATGGTGGCTTAGTGGTCAGACTTAAAAAAAATAATAATAACACATGTCTTCACTGGGCTTCTATATTTTAGGAATTATAAATACTAAAACTTTTCCTGATAAGACTACTACAGCGAACAGTCCTAGGAACAAACAATTTTAGGGTTGCAGGGGGGTTCCCCATGCCCATCCAGGGCAGAACGTTTCAGGCGCTGGGCAGATACACCCAGGACAGGGCACTATCTATAGCTGGGCAGACACTCACACAGACATACACACTCTATATGGGGCAATTTGGAGAAATCCATGTTTTTTTTTTTGACTGTGGGAGGAAACCGAAGAACCCGGAGGAAACCCACGTGGACACGGGGAGAACATGAAAACTTCACATAGATTGGGATTCGAACCGGGAATCCTTAGCGCTGAGAGGCGAAAGTGCTAACCACTAATCCACCGTGCCGCTGACCCAGTATATGTGGTTAAATAATAATATGGAAATATCTTCTAAAATATTAAAAAACAACTAAAATATGTAGGTGTGACTGGAGATAGTGATCAGGTGAAGAAATGGAAACATTTAAATATGTATATTCTGAACAACACTATACTGTATATTCTAATATCATGTGCAAAAACATCTTTAGGGTCATTAGCACATAATTGGGTAAAGAAATGTTTACTTCTTTTTGCCTTTAGACAATGTCATTAATAATTATTATAAATTATTATTTTTTGAAATAAGTAAAATATGTTCACATGATTTAGTGTTTTACAGCACTAGGTTCCCGGCTTTAATCCCAATCTGGGTGGAGTTTCCATGTTCTCCCCGTGTCCGCGTGGATTTTCTCCAGGTTCTCTGGTTTCCTCCCACAGTCCAAAAACATGGATCAAATTTTCCAAATTGCCCCATGTAGAGTGTGTTTGTGAGTGTGTCTGTTTGAGTTAGACTATACCCAGCGATAGATTGGCGCCTCGCCCTGCGCCCGAAACGTTCTCCCCTGGATGGGCATGGGGAAACCCTCCGTGACCCTAGTAGAGGATAAAGCGGAAGATAATGGATGGATGTTCACATTATAATGTTATGAAAAAGAAGACCTTTTTATCCTGATATAGATATATGTTTTAGTCGTGTGATGGGCATATATAAATATATATTTATATAAAATATTTAAATTTGCTATCTTCACATTATTGCAGTTCTTATTCACAATTTGTTTAGTGTGCCAACTTTTTTGGAATTTGAAACTTTTTTTTTTTGGCACATTTTTATGTGCGAGTGTCAACAGGCTCGTTTTTGCAAAATAGTTGAGCTTAGATCGCCCTCTTGAGGATATTCAGTTTAGTTCAGTAAAAAAATATAAACTCTTCAACCTTTCTATCAATTTTTTTATTTTAAAAGGTCATATACAGTTTGCATAAACTTATTTTATAAAAACCTGCAAAGCAACTGATTTTAAGCCAGAAATATTGTTTGAAATGTATCATTAATTTAAGTTTATGGTTGAACTGTATGTGAAATAACAAAGACCAAAGTCAATAGAAAATGATAACATTTTCCATATTTAATGCACTTTATATTTTATGTATTACTAATTATTTCTGTCAGATTTTGAAAACAACTGAGCTTATAGAGTTCACATGTGTCATATACACATCTGATTTATGTATTTTATTTATTTTAAATCCTTGTTTCAAACTTATTCATTTTCTTTTGTTGGATTAATTAGACAATACTTTATTTTATTTGGAGATTTACCTACATCTTCATTTCACAGTATAGAATTGTTACAAAGCAGAAAATTTTAAACCAAGCTATAAACACTCGCTACACTAAAGGTAGGTATCATTTTTATAGAAAGATTTTAAACCAGTACAACAAGTGCTTGTTTAACAACAAACAAATACTAGTATAAGGCAAGTTTATCTTCTGATGATTCCGTGCTTAAATTCTGCCTTATGCTATTGTTTTAATTATATATGAAAATTAAAAAAACCATTCATGAATCAACCCCAGCCCTTTTAATTGTGTGACAGGGATCATTTCCAACCAGGGTAAAGGGGTACCACAAATTATGTGGTAGAAATTATATGACTGTATGAAAAAGAAATATTATTTGTTTCACATTGGAAAAAAAACATCACAGAAAGTAATGGGGATTTCCCATACAGCAACACTCTGAATGATGCGTTAAACTTTGTTGGTCCTAGTCCAACAAACTTCAAATTTATCTGACGATCATTCATACTAAGTTGTCTCAGAATAATCCTTGAATTGAAGCAGTACTGTAAAATGCATGGATCACATGGATCATTTATCAAACATTTGCTAACACTTAAACTAAATCTGGTACACATAATGCATTATTTATTAAATTATAAAGCTTTATAACATTTGTCATAAACCTCTGTTAATGTACATAGACAGTCATAAAGTGTTATGACAAACATTTATAAAACATAAAACCTCAGCACATTTTTTATAACACTTTATGAGTGAGGTTATAAACATCTTAATACATTTAAAAAGGCTAATGACAAATGTTATAAAGCATTATGGATACTTTAAAATGTTTTATGTATGTGTTGATAAAGCATTATTAATTCTAGATTTGTGTAAAGACATATGTATATATCACAATATAACAGTGTAATCATCTTTTGTCGGTTACCCCATCAGAATAATATTTCACACCACAAATCCCAAATAATCTTAACTGGTTTCTTTCACAACCGCCAGATTTTAATCCAATTATTATTCTTTTTTTTTTATATGGTGAAACAAGTCATTTGATCTTGGATGTGCAGCCATTAAATCTGTGCAACAGCATGGTGCTCATTGTGTCAAAATAAACCACTATCTCTAAGAACTGTTTTCTCCTCAATATATCTGTGCAACAAAAAATGTGGCAGTCCCACAGGCAACAAAAGGTCCATTGTGGTATTAACCAATTTTCTAAAATAAATTTTGCCCTCAATTAGATATTTTACACTAATAGTAAGTAAAATTAAATTTTTTAATATTTTATTTTATTATTTAGGACCAGGTGAACAAGTCTGAATAACTTATATTTATTTTTAAAACACAGTGTACATATAGTATTCCATCTTTGAAACATGATGGTCATAGCATTATTGTTTGAACCTAATTTGCTACATCTACATCAGGAATTGCAAAAAAAGTGTAGTAAGGCAACAGCCCCATCCCAAAGGACCAAGGAATGTCCTAAAACTTTATTAAGCTCATGTGAGATTGAACAATCATTGAAAACGTTTAGAAAACAGATGCAGATAATTGCTGCAGAAAGATATGAAACCATACAAAAAGCAAATGTATATTTTGCGACTCACTCCCTCATGTAATACAAATAGCTTAATATGACTTTTGAAGTTTTAGGTAATGTTAATGTAGACATTAGTAAAAGATTGTGTCACAAACTTACCAGCCCTACTGTAGACTCCTAATTAAAAGCATTGTTGGGTTCTAAGCCATATATTGACATGGTGAGGCTCAAATCTTGCACAGACTGATCACCAGTTCACCTCAATAGCTATAAATGTATGAGGGAGTTGCAATATAGCAGTGCAACTTAACTCAAACCACTGCAAAACATCATGCATTGTCTCACAGCAATGTATGCAAATTAGGGTCAGACCATTGCACACACAAACATAACAATAAATGTGTATGAGTGTGTGTTTTTCAGAGGAGTGATCTAAACATCTGAGTCAATGTGCAATTACATGAACAGACAAGTAATGGCCACAGTCTGAAAATAAACTATTATGGTAAACTTTCACATTAACCTCCATGCCAGCATGCCCATATACTGCTGTTATCTTAGTGCTGGTAGGCTAAAATGATTAAACATGGAGGTTTATGTTTACTCCCTATTCACTTTTTATAACAGGAGTTTTATCATTTTAGTAATTAATAAGTATTGCTGCATGACATGCTCATATGCATACACACATCATCTACTTGGGTTGTTTGCTACTGTACACATGGTGGCAGCCACGTCAATAAATTTCAACATACCTGCAGACATTTTAAACTGCTATTAAAAAAGTGTTGGACATAAGTATGATAATAATTTGTTGTGAATCAAAGCTGACATATGTAAATAACTTCATTCATTTCAGGACCATACTGTGCATACAATTCAGTGATTGTTTTTTTTTTTTTTTTTCTTTTTTTCTGCTTGAATGACTAGACACCATAAAACTATTATACTAACAAATGGAAAAATGCAAATATTTGAATTAGTTAGAGATATTCGATTAACAACACATAACAACACTTAAAATAGCATGGGGCTACAAACAAGTTTATTGTACAAATTTTTTATCAGTTTATCTTAATTTGTTAATTTCTTAATTTTCTGGCAATCCAAGGTTTATCATTTTTGCTAAAGGTTTGACATTAATAGTTAAAGATTTTTTATGATACCATATTCTATCAAAAGCAAAAAAGAAGAAATTCTGACTTCACCATGCTTAAGTATTGACATTTCTTTTATAAGTTTATTTCTGGTGAGTGTGGTCAAACTATTCTTTATAACCTTTACAGTTTAAACGAGTAAACTATTGACCAAGCATGTTTTCTAATCCTGGTTCAAATCTATCTCCTATATTAGTGTGTGTGTGTATGTGAGTGAGTGTGCTCAGTGATGGATTGGCACACTGTTCTCTGTGTATCTGTCCGGTGCCCAAAATTTTATCCCCTGGATAGGCATGGGACCCCCCCCACACACACACACACACACAGGCACACAACAATAGTCCCTAGTATAGGAGTAAGCAAAGTATAATAAGCATTGCCAGACATGCTATTTATGTACAAGCAGAAAGACTTGTACTGCATCATCACTAATGAATCTGTAGACATTTTGGAATTTTTAGCATGTTAAAATCAGTACTTTTAAACGAGGGAATTTTGCCCAGGTTATATTTAAAATCATGCAATTATCAAAACAAGTAACTTTAATCTATGGACTGATTTTAATTAACACGTAAAACAATCTGATACTTTCCAATCCATTAATTATCAGTTTTGTTTATACATCTGTATTAAGTGTATGAAAGAGGTACAAGCAAAAAAAAATAAATAAATAAATAAATCAACATTAAAATACATCAAGAATAAAAATACTCTGTTAATTAGTAATAATTAAATAAGGTAAGAAAAAGCTGGTCATTTATATTATAGCAATTATTTAAGGCATAAGGTGGATTGTTCCCAGCAGGGGGCCAGAGTACTACCTGTATAAATTTAGCTCCTGGTTCCCCCACATTTTGGAATGCTGTAAAACATGTTGCATGCTGCTTATTTGATTTGTTTCACAACAGTAAACTTTCTAAGTATATAATTATCCTTATTGATAATATGGTCTATTCATGAAAAAAGGAAATTCTTTGAGATAATATAAATGTGGACTTGGTAGTACTGAAAACCAATCTTTGTATTAATTTTCACTTTTTCTTGTCCCACATTTTTCGTTCCTTTCTAGTCTTGAATGTGGGTAAAGTCCCAGATCAAATTCACTTAATGTCACATATGATGGTTGCTGATAAGTTGCTGGTCTGTGAATGACTAGTTTCAGGATGTCAGAAACCACAAGAACACTGCAGCGTTCCTAATTTTTTATTTACTGGATGATAAAAGAAAAAGTGGAGGCATAGGTTTCGTTTAGCTTAATAGACATTATTATTTTTACAAAGCAGGTAATAACAAAGATTTGTTAATGGTTGTAGTAGGTGGTAAAGGATCCTTTATAAAGAGATAAGTGATAAAGTGATCTATTTGCCTACTGTTATGACACACAGATGAATTAATCCTCCACATTTAACCCAACCATGCAGTAAAACACACATATATAGATACACTAGTGAAGTGAACACATGTGCCTGTGCATTAGGCAGCCCTGGGGAGCAATTCAGGTTAGGTGTCTTACCTTAGGTCACTTTAGCCATAGTACTTGGTGGGACTGGGACTCGAACCGGGGAACTTTAGGTTGCAAGGCTGGTTCCTTAACCACAGGCTTGTGACTTATGTACTGATTCAGACGTAGAGTCCCATTAATGATGTAAATATACCGTTTGATGTTGCTTGTGCTTATTAGTTGCACAAATTTTACAAAATTGATTTAAAATTGTAGAACATTAGGAGTCAATAAACCACTTTATTATAATCTTTTAATACAAACCTTCGGGTAAAAAAAAATTCTAGCATGTTATCTAATATAATAACAGACGCTGTGAAAGGCAGGAGTGCTGTTGGAGGTAGTTTATTAATTTTTGTACATGGTCAGTTGCTGTTTCCTGACAAAATGCTATTGAAATACACATACAATTTACCTATTGATTTTTCATTAGAATGTGAGAGTCCTTAGAGCAAACCCACACAGTGAGGACCCCACATGTAAAGCAACTTTATTTCGCAGCCAGAAATCAAATACTTTTTCCTGTGAAGCACAAACACTAACTGCTGCTTCACTGCAAGACTGTAATTGAGTTTTTAAATGCTTAATCACTTAATCACATCAATTTTTTTCCAGTTGCTGCTTTGTGTTTGGCAGCCAATAATCCATAATCAATGCTCAAAGAATACTGGTTAAAAGAAGCTTGAGTGTGCACATTTTGTTGTATTGTTGCTGTATTATTTTCAGTCCAGCAGTGACTCTACGGTGTTTAAAAACTCAAGCAGCACTGCAGAATCTGATACGCTTGGATAATTAATAGTACTGAAAATCATCTATATCCAAGTTGATATTGACAATTAGAGAACACAGTAAGAGAAATGAAAAACTGAAATTGGAAGAATGTGGAATGTGGAAGTAAAATTGTATATGGTAAGTGGAAGTGATACATTACTATGCATAGAGGAACAATAATGTATATATAAGTGGCACATAAGACATTTAACCCATAGTTGCAGTGAAAAACACACATATACACACACTGGCTCCTTAACCAGAAATCTTCCGACTGCCCCGTTAGTCAATACAATTTACTGTTTATACAAAACTCTGTCACACATGTTTAAAAGAATAGACTATATACATAAACCAAACCATCCTTGTAGTGAGATCTTAGATGATTAGAAAAATATTGTACTGCAGTCAGACGAGTCCATGTTTCAGCTTGTTTTAAGATGCTTGGCTAACATACCAAAATAAGCTTTGTGTGAGTGAAAAAAAAATTCATTGTGTACAACCAACAGAATTCAACCCTAAAGTATAAAGAAAATGTTTCAATTTACTTTGCGCCTATTGGCAATTTATTAAATATTACAAGGCCATGTAAATGAATTTTTGAATGGATGGATTTATGAAATCTGGTTTAATTTTGATGGGAGTTTGTTGTTGCCAAATATGTTTTTGTGGCATCAACAGGTTATGATGAGGTCTCAATTTAAACTGTAGTTTATATTTTGGTGAGTTAACGTTTGTTTACTTACTAAATGATGTGTTAAGAGACAGTATTCAGTATTGTACATGTGTAATATTTTAGTAATTTGCTGGTTTATACAGACAACACTAAACATGTACAGACATGAAAAATTGTGTGTGTGTTTCGCCTGAGAGCAGTATGGGCAGTGATCAGTCTTACTGACGACACATAAACGAACACATTAAATGTGCCAGTTAATGATGAAGTGAGTCAGATGGGGGAGTCCCATTAGGTGGGAGAAACTGGTCTCTGATCGAAGAGCGATAGCAACAGTGGTAACCGCCCCCCTTAACACCACTGGCTTTAACTGCATCATTCAGGTTAGCGAGTTGATTCCACCCACTTGTTTTTGGAAAAATACTTTAGTTCCCAACATATTTACCCCTGCACACAGAGGGGTTTCCTTTCCATTAAACTGGTTGTTTACCTAACTGCTAGTTTCAGTCCCCTTGTACAACAAGCACACAGAATAGCAGGCACATAATGAGTAAGCAACCTAAAAAACAAAGATTGTTGTTGGTCTTTGCTTCATAGCTAAATAAACTGTCCCTACAGAGAATTTTACCTTTTGTCACATTTACAATAAAATAAAAAATACATCAAAAAAATTTTCCAATCTGAACAGAACTCCGGAAACAGTATTTAAACTGAATTGCAATTTGAAAACTAAATGACTGAGTAATTAGCCCCAAATTAATTGAATGGGGCCGTCATGGGCTTGTGGTTAAGAAACCAGCCTTGTGACCTGAGGGTCCCTGGTTCGATTCCCAGTCCCACCAATACCATGGCTGAAGTGCCCATGGGCAAGGCACCTGACCCCTATTGCACCCCCGGTGCCATATTCAAGGCTGCCCACTGCTCGGGGCACATGTGCTTACTTTACTAGTGTGTTTGTATATGTGTGTGTTTCAATGCCTGGATGGCTTAAATGTGGAGGCCAAATTTCTCTGTGTGTACGCATAGAGGGCAAAATAAATCACTTTATCACTTTATCGCTACAGCCATGTAACCATAACAAAAATAATGGAATAAGACTATGGTTTAAATCTTTTCAGATTTGATTTTCAAAATTTGCTTGTATGTAGAGCAAACAAACAAACAAACAAAAACAACTCTTCCTGTTGCATAAATAAGATATTTATGTAATTATAATTAATAATGCATATTTTTTTGTTTTTTTTTTCTTTATTTTTCACTCATAATTATGTGCATAAATTGCATGTGCAGCATCAGTACTGTATGGGGGTTCAGATCAAGTAATCATACAGGGCAATTAGGACAGTAAATAGCTCATGATCTCCTTTAATCACCAAGTACTTAAAAGCAATTATGTGTCTGTCATATTTGAGAGAATAGTTTTAAGAGCAATGCACATGCACTTTACTTGTAGACTTGAATCTCTCCTGTTTGGGTTTAATGACTGCACCTTCTTTTCTTATTATGCCTAATCTTAGCAATTAAGTTTAATGAATCTCAATTGTTTACTGTGACATTTGAATAGTAGGGTTGGTATGAAGCCAAAACAACATGAAAGTACACACCATGCCATGCCATGTAGAATCTGTTCAGGCAGATGGTGTTGGTAAAATCTCCACTCGCTAAATCTTAATATATGGAAGCACCCTTTGAATGTGGTGGAAGCAGTGATTCAAATCATGGATTTGCAGCCAACAAACCTGTGTAATTATGATACTCGACCATATCACCCCTGCAATCGGAAGGTGTACCTTTAAATAAAATGGCTAGTAAGCATATCTAAGGTCAAAACCTAGGTTATATGTCTGATTTGTATGATTGTATGTTCGTTATATGTCTGACATGGTGCACTGCATGAAAATAATTCTGTCAAAATCTGACAGAAAGAGCTGGATGATTATGAGTAAATAAAAGTAAAGTCGTGAATTTTTAAAATTATATTTAGTGGCTTAGTGGTTAGCACGTTCACCTCTCAGAGCTAGGGATTCCTGGTTCGAATCTCCATCTGGGTGGAGTTTCCATGTTCTCTCCGCGTCCGCTTGGGTTTCCTCCGGGTTCTCCGGTTTCCTCCAAAAAACATGGATCAAGTCAATTGAGTTCTCCAAATTGCCCCATATAGAGTGTGTCTGTGTGCGTGTCTGTGTTGTTGTGAGTTAGTGTGTGCCCAACGATAGATTGGTGCCATGTCCTGGGTATATCTGCCCAGCGCCTAAAATGTTCTCCCCTGGATGGGCATGGGGAACCATCCCACGACCCTAATATAGGATAAAGCGGAAGATAATGGATGGATGGATATTTATTACTATAACAATTATGAGAGCAATAATAAATAAAAAAATAACAATTGCAAAACAAAGAACATGGAACACAGACCAAAACACCAAATAAATGCTTACAGCTAGAAAAAAAACAAGAGGGCTACAATGCAGATAATGGAACAACAGCAGCCATCTTGCCCACCAAACAGGAGCACACTGGAGAGCCAGTGAAAGTGCCTCTGTGCACACAGGTTTAGAAAAAGTGTCGTCCTAGCACAAAGTTTCAGAAAAAGACTCTTCTGCACACAGGCTACATATGCAAACATAGAAAAACCATAATAAACCAAATAAAAATGCTTTACCACCAGCATTTGGTAGGCAGTGTGATGTGAGTGTCACGTGAGAACTTAAAGAATTAAAGAAGGACTAACACGAACTGTGCAACAGAAAAAAAAGTTCTGGCTCTATTTTATTTCTACAAAGTCAAAAAAGAAGCTGGTGAGTGTTTAATATAATTTTTACCACACATAATTATAGTACACTTCAATAATATAATTTGTCTCACATATACTGTACATAAGTGTTTCATTACAAAATGTATTTGCAAATGATTAGTAGCAAAATATTGGTAATATTAATTGATATTACTGCATAACCCTTCCTGTATTTAAGTGGTAATTCTGATTCGGGTCATCTGACTAGAAGACTATTCATAACCGCTTTTAGCCTCTATTAGGGTCGCGGGGGGGTTCCTTATGCCCATCCAGCGGAGAACATTTCGGGCGCTGAGCAGATACACCCAGGACAGGGCGCAAATCTATCGCTGGGCACACAGACACGCTCTATATGGGGCAATTTGGAGAACTCAATTGACTTGATCCCTGTTTTTGGACTGTGGGAGGAAACCGGAGAACCCGCACGGACACGGGGAGAACACAGAAACTCCACCCAGATGGGGATTCGAACCGGGAATCCCTAGCGCTGAGAGTCGAACGTGCTAACCATTAAGCCACCGTGCCACCTAATAGAATAATTTTTTTTTACTTATTTATTACAGTTTTGCATTTGCGTAAATTGTAAATCATATTTATTATGAAGAAGCATTGGGTAGCAATGCATCCTCCGAGGAGGTAAGTGTTCCATGTCCAAGGATGCCTTCTAAAAAAATATTTTTTCAGCATGCACTGCAGCTTTACATAACTTTCTTTCCTTTCATTTTTACACAAGTTTTATATAAATAAAAAATAAATAAATACAGTGTATTACAAAAAATACATTTTATACATTCTAGTTGTGGCCAAGACATAAACAGGAAGAAGGCTGGGGGTCAGAGGAAATCAGCTGACCCTTGTGGCTTTTGAAACATGGCAAGTTGTTTCTAACTTCGGTTTAGGTAAATTCAATGAGAAGTGTTCTTCATAGACTTTGCAAGAGCAGAATTTACTTACAATAAGGCTACATTGTGATATTATGAGGTTCATTCTATGTCAGCCACTTCATTGCCAGCTTGCTGAACCCCTCAAAAGAAGAGGAAAAAAGGAAAACATGCAAATGCATGCTTTTTGTAGGTAAGTTAATGCTTTTTTGTGTCAACGCCTCTCATAAGATGGAAAATGGACATCCTGTGACGCACAGCCCACCACCAATTTTTTAAATACTCTAGAATGGAAAACCAAATGTCAGATACCTAAGATTATCTTTGATCGCAACCTTGTATATGGAGTAGAAGTTAGCTGCTTGTTCTATGTCCGTGTATGATTTCCTGTCATAACCAATTGCTGACATGCTTTTAGGGACAAGTGTTTATTTAATGCACAGAGAAGTGCCCTTTTTAAGTCAGTAGTTTATAAGATACAAATCTTTACAGCTCTATCATAACATTTCTTTGGACCACACAGGATTCCAAAAAATATTCAACCCTCTATGTAACTGCCATTAATATTTAATTACATATAGTAACAAAGTTGAAACAGACTTGAGATTCTGTTAAAAAAAGATTTCTTCATCAGTAAATATGATGCACACAAAAATTACACATCACCAGGCTATCTATAGGCTCTGATCTCGATCTCTGCTGTAAATATGGTGTGCATGTGCCATTGGGGGCATCTTGGTGGCAACGACAGGAAAACTTGTACAGACAGGAAGTGATGTGTACATGGCCATTAAGATATTATTATCATCAATTCCTTTAACATAATAACCCATTTTGGACAAATTCTGCCAAAAAAAAAATTGAAATTAAGGACTATGTTTAAAAACAGTTATTAAGGCCCACAGGTTCTCATGGTATACTAGTGATACCAACCTACACATAACTTTTCAACAAGTGATATAAATTTATATATATATATATGTTTGTGTTTAAATAAAAGTAGTTTGGTTTCAATCGAAATATAGCAAAAAAGGACATCATATGTTGCATGTACAAGCCCCTGCAGACAGAAAACCCAGAGACAGAAAACCCAATAAGACAAAAAAGAGTTTGGAAAGTGTAGTTAACAGAACATAATAAAAGCAATATACAATAACATACCTCAGGGCACTTGCACATCCTAGATACCATGCATTACATTAAATGTTACCTCAAATACACATATGATGCAAATTACTCTTACTACTGCACAAGCACGAAAACGTTTACCTTAGAAAGTCTGAGCACCTTACACAACAAAAATTGTAAAAATGAAAAAAAAATGTCCATTCTGCAGAGACTTTGGTCTTCCAGTAAGTCACTTGCTTTTCCTTTTAGCTGATCGACAAACAGTAGAATGGCACCCCTTAAAGCCCTTTGGTAGTAAAAAAATATCTTTTTATCAATTGTTTAGCAAAGATGCCTTTTGTGCTGTGAGAGCATGCCACCTATAATCAAATACATGAACAGCTGCAGAAACAAATATATAATCCAGAAAATCTTATAAGCAATAAACAGGTGATCGAATATGTGGATAACTGCGTTACAAGCAATCAGAACTAAGATCGCAGGCCAAGAATGTGTAAGGGGATTAGTAGCATTAAGTTAACATGATGTGCAACTATATATATATATATATATATATATATATATATATATATATATTTTGCACTAATAATAAAGATCGCAGCAGATCACCGTTCCTTTTTGTTCACCTCATTTATAACCTGCATGCATTCCAAAGCCTTTGCTAGCTATCCTGAAACAGAGTAGTGAAACAACTCTAATTTTCATTCATTCATTATCTCCCACTTTATCCTCTATTAGGGTCGCGGTGGGGTTCCCCATCCCAATACAGGGGAGAACGTCTCGGGCCCTGGACAGATAGACCCAGGACAGGGCGCCAATCCATCGCTGGGCACACACTCACTCACTCACACACACAAACTCTATATGGGGCAATTTGGAGAATTCAATTGACTTGATCCATCCTACAATCCTACATCCAACCAGAGAACCAGGAGGAAACCCACTCAGACACAGGAAGAACATGGAAACTCCTCCCAGATGGGGATTCGAACCGGGAATCCCTAGCGCTGAGAGGCGAACGTGCTAACCACTAAGCCAACGTGCCGCCACAACTCTAATTAGAGTATGTAAAATAATTTTTATGACTTTGGACATTGTCTCATTCCATATTTTATGAAATCTCAGTATAGCATTTGACACTACGGATCTTGCAACAATGTACAGGCACTGCTCTCCCACCTTCTCCCCTTTTTACAGTGGGGGACATGGTTGAAAAAAAATAGGTTGTCAACATTGTTGGAAAAAGTTTGTATAAATTATATAGCAAGTTAATTGGTCAAATAATTGGTTGCCATGCACTGTAAAAATAAAAGAATTCACATGGGATGGGCATATTAAATGCAGAAGCACTTTTTTGATCAAACATATTGTACTAATGTACTGTAAAAAGAGTAATAGAGCTAGAATCTCTGAGCCTTTTAAGCAGCAATCCTACAATGCTTACACACAGAGAAATTTGTCCTCCATTTTTAACCCAACCATGCAGTGAAACGCACACATATACACACACTATTGAAGCGAGCACACAGTGTTCAGCCTTGTATACGGTGCCTGGGAATAAATTGGGGAGTACTTCAGACACAGTACTTGATGGGACCTGGATTCGAACCAGGAACCCTCAGGTCTTCAGTAAAAAATTTTTTTGCTGTGAAAAGTTAAAAGTTAAAACTTTTTTAAAGTTAAAGATTTGTTTTGCTGTGAGGTGTAGTATTTATAATATTTGTGTTGATTGGTCTCAACTGTCACATGGTTATCTATAAAATAAGATCAATTTCACCATCCCACAAGGGGAAATTTGCGTCATTACAGCAGCATCAAAGATAGGGAAAGAGATATAAATATATTTAAAGGATACAATTTAAAAGAGAAAATTAAATAATGAATATAAAGTAAGATAAAAAAGAGTTTTCAAAATGTACAAATTAAAAAAAAAAAAAACTGAGAGAAATAGATATTGCTCATTTTGTAAGTTTCCTATGTATTTAATTTTTGCACATGTATTTAAAATTTACAACATTTATTGCACACAGTTATTAACAGGGGACGGCACATGGCTTAGTGGTTAGCAGATTTGGCTCTCAGCGCTGGGGATCCAGGTTCGAATGCCTATCTGGGATGCTTAGGGAGGTGCTGATTGTAGAGACGTATAGCAGGAGTAAGGAAGGCACCTCTCATTACGGATGACAACTTAGCCGCCAAGCTTTTTTTCCCACCTAAGTCCACTAAGCACCCCAGGACAGAACTCATCTTTCTAATCAGCTTGTTTGATCTCTATCTTATATGGCCCAGTTTTTAATTGTTGCATGGATTCATCACTGGTTTTTCTAAATTCCTGCCTCAAGTTACAGCTGTTAAGTCAGCGTGTCATTTACCTCTTGCTTTGTACAATGCCGTGAGGCCTCAGCCACTTATCTCGAATAAACCAGCATTAACTAACCTGCTCGGATTCCTCCAAAAACCTAGTTTGACACAGACACTACTTGTATTTTCTTTCAGCAGGTGCTAAAATTTGCTGCAGTTTAGAAAAGGGCTAGAATTATAAGAAACTTAACATCTTTTATTCTTACGATCTTGGTCATATATGCAATTTATCTGGTTTTTTTTTTTTTGATAACATAAAAAAACATACAATGTTTAACATACACAATTTTAGTAATGGAGACATCATAAATATCATTATCACATTTCTTCTAATTCAGCTTTATAACTATAAGATATCACTTATGCTGTGCATGAGTAAAAGTAAGAGTGCATGAGAGAGTGAGGAATTCAGATACTGATTCAGAGCATATAGGTTTTATGATGTCGAAGAGTCAAGGCCAAGTTTTACTGCCTTTGCAATCAGTAGTGTAGTGTACGATAAACTAAAAATTACCTTTTTTTTAAATCAGTCCCAAATTTGTTAAGAATCATGACACGAATACTCAAAAAGAAATCCAACAACAACATGGATTAGAAATCTTGCCAAAGCCCACTGGTATTGAATTAGCGTCAGGTCCATTGTAAAATATTTATTATCACTCATGTGTTGATTAAGGATTTCAGCTTGGAATCATTCTGTTATGTGGTTTAATTCATTGCAAAGCTGTTGACTGAAGCAATATTTAATCTAAAAGTTATTGCTATTATGAAAGAAAAATAAAAATAAAATAATAAAAATAAGAATTATTATAATAATTATAAGAATAAAAAAAAATAATAATAATAATAATAATAATAAAGAATACTGTAGTATGATAGACTATACAATGTCAAATGAAAAGGATTGTGCATAAATGCATCTTTCATTTATCTATAACTTTTACAAAATAGTCAAATTTATTGACTAACATTACATAACATAACAAATCAGTGGTGGGCCATCAGGGCCTTCAAAGCCTTCTCTGCTGAATACAAGTTCAAGTTCAAGTTATTTATTTATATAGCGCTTTTTACAACAGTACATTGTCACAAAGCAGCTTTACAGAATGAAAAGCCTTTAAACCCCCAAAGAGCAAGCCGAAGCGACAGTGGCAAGAAAAAACTCCCTTTTATGTTGTTATTCAAGGAAGAAACCTTGGGAGGACCAAGACTCAGTGGGGGACTCATCCTCCTTGAGCGGCCAGTTAGCAACAACAATGTAGGACAGCGAGAGACATTTAACAAATGGAAAAACTAAAAACTAAATTTGACAAATGGAAAAACTAAAAACTAGAAAACTATATGTGAGTCCATTAGGGGGCGTCCTGCAGGACCGCCAGTCCAATTAATATTTAGGTTCCATCAGTGTTTGTCGGCAGAGCCATGGGGGGGGGGGGGGGGGGGGGGGGGGGGGGGGGGGGGGGGGGGGGGGGGGGGGGGGGGGGGGGGGGGGGGGGGGGGGGGGGGGGGGGGGGGGGGGGGGGGCCCCCCCCCCCCATTAATGATGAGGTGGGTGAAGCTGTGAAACGCCAGCATATACTGCATATATAGCATATAATACAGGATTCCACAGGCTCAGGAACAGCTTTATTTACACCTTCATTTCAATTCACTAAACACACGTGTTTGGCCGATGATATCTGTCGGCCACTCACGTTTCAGCAGCTCTAGGCCGATACCCCCCCCCCCCCACCAACAAAAGTCCGCTTTCTCTCCCAGCATCGCAGTCTACAGTCACAATAAATTATCTATCTGTGACGCACAGCCCTAAATACTGCATCTCATCATAATAAGATGTTTTAATATCCGTCAAATAGTTTTTGACAGGTGGATTCATTCAGACGGAGCATTAATGACGGCAAAGGTGTACAATGCACAGCACATCACTATATAAAATATTAGTTAATAAATCCTCTGTGTCCTATCAACCAACAGCGGATAATAGGGTGCAGATGAAGGATATTGCATGTTAGTTACACAAGTGCTTTGTGCACTAAATAGGTTAAAGGCCTTTCTCTCTTTTATAATCTTGTTCCCTTTGTCATGACTTTTGGGTATCTGTCTCTTAAAAGCTAGCTAAGTCACATGTTTATAAGAAACAACTTGTATCAGAAACATGTACCAGGTTTAAATATACTGTCTGTATATTTACTTATATACTCTTCAGAATGATCTACATTCTTTAAAGATGACTACCTTTACACTACCTTGGCATTTTATGAATACCAAACATGACATAGTGCAAACCATTAACAATACACAATTTTTATTCATTTAATAAGGCACAAGTTACCTCATTTCTACAAAATATTAAAACACATTAAATCTACAAGACCTTGTACATTTTCCAGTTGAATGTTGTAGACCAGGGAGCATTTAGCCTGTGATCAACATCTGGTGGATGTTTACCTGAAACCAGAATGGGTCATATGACTTGATTTAAATTTACCCTCCAGCACCAGAACTTTTTTCTTAGAAATGATTAATACCAATGTCACCATTACCACCTCTTTCTAGGGATTTTTTATGGCAGGAGTGAATTGAGGTGATACACCTGTCACCTGTTGCATCTATCTGTTCACATTTACACATAGATGACATTCTCCACCTGCCTTGTGATCTTAAAATACGTATGCCTCTTTGTGAATAATTTAGAGCTCAACGTACAGTAGGCTTTAATATGAGTACTTTATCTCCAGCTACACAGCAAAGTACCCCAAATTAACAGCTGTTTTTTTACTGTTATATGTTTTTCCTCCCAAATTTTCTTTATGACATTTAAATTTCTATGATGTCTGCACTCATAGGTAATTGTTGTGTTTAAAAGAGAGTTGTAAAGAGACATCTGAAAAAACATTTCCCAACAGGTCCAATGAACCAATGATTGTGTTGTAATTTCATCAGTTTTCTTGACATGTCTTGCATCATCAATAATGCTTGTTAATAAAAGAGAGAAGTGAGTAAGAGTGAGTGCATATC
Source organism: Corydoras maculifer (assembly GCA_019802435.1). Classification (NCBI taxonomy): domain Eukaryota; kingdom Metazoa; phylum Chordata; class Actinopteri; order Siluriformes; family Callichthyidae; genus Corydoras; species Corydoras maculifer. The sequence continues at coordinate 582,109 of JAFMOD010000047.1, read as the reverse complement.
CCTATGACGCTCATGTAGATCCTACTCATCTAATGCAATAAACATGAAAAAACAATACTTCTCCAAAAATAGCATAGCACACTGCACCTGGGGAGCAATTGGGGTTGGGTGCCTTGTTCAAAGGCACTTCAGTCATAGTACCTGGTGGGAACAGGAATTAAAACAGTGAGCTTCAGGTTACAAGGCTGGTTTCATCCTCCACATTTAACCCATCAGTGTAGTGACACACACACATACTGTATACTTACACTGAGTGAAGTGAGCACACGGGTTCGGTGCCTTGTCCAAGGGCATTTCAGCCATAGTACTTTGTGAGACCGGGTCTATTATTAATATTGTTATAATTGTTATAATTTACTATTACAGCAAGTAATTTTCTCTGATAATAAATTTAAATATATGAATGGCATTGTTAACATAAAATCTGAAATAGTAATAATAGTCCGTGTTAAAATGAGAAATTTCTCAGTTAAAATGCCTGCCCCTTATACATGTGTTCAAATGATCTTGTTTAGATCTGTTGGTATGTGTGTGTATGTAATTATCAGGTTGTTCACTCACTCTCCCTGTGTGTGTAACATTCCTGTATCTGTATATCTGCCTGCAGTGCGGGCTCTGTGTGTGTGTGTGTGTGTGTGTGTGTGTGTGTGTGTGTGTGCGTGTGTGGGTGTGTGTAATTTGTAATGACAGTCTACAGGAAATCCCAACTCTGCAAACATGCTGGGGGTGTGTCACAACCTGCCCCTTATTCATGTGTTAAAAGGATCTGATTTACATTTGGTGAAACTTGACTATCAGGGGCAGGTTATGACACACCCCCAGCATGTTTGCTGAGTCGGGATTTCTTGTAGACTGTCATTACAATCACACACACACACACACACACACACACACACACACACACTTGTTACCATTATATATATGGTTGAACACAAGCCGGACTGCAGAGTTTTGAATTGGTTGAAGAGGTCTGATTGTGGAAGCTGGGGTACCGGCAAGTAGCGCATTAATCAAGCCGGGATAGGACTAGGGCTTTTAACAAGAAGTTGGGTAGCATGTTCAGTCAAAAAGGGTCTGATCTTCCTTATGTTGTAAAGAAGGAATCTGCAGGAACGAGCGGTTTTGATAACATAATCAGAGAGTTTAGAATCAGAGATCAGAGAAGCGGGAGTCTATTGTGTGGTATTGCACATTTTATGGATCATCCACTGCAGAATTGCAGAATCATGTGTAAAACAGCAACCAATTGAATGAAAGCTTTAATGTACACATATGTTTTAGTTTTAGTTTTAGTTTTTAAGTTAATTTAGTAATTTTGAGTCTTTTTGTGCTTTTGGGTGCTCGCTACTGCCACCTGAAGCATAAGACACATGACACCAACAATTAAGTATGGTAAAGGGTCAGTAATATAGTAGATTTATTTGATCAAAGATCTCATAAAAATAATAATAATAATAATAATAATGATAATAATAATAATAATAATAATGACATTTAATAATAGTAAGGACTATTCTTTCATAAGAGTGCTAAATAAAAATCATTATAAATTTCATTATCAAAAGCTTTTATTTTATTTCAAAAAGCAATTATTTAGAAAAATTTATAATTAATTACAATGATAATCAGTATTTACAGCAAAATGGTTTGTAAAGGACAAATAAAAAGTCAGAAATGAATGTTGCATATATTTGTCAAAACAATACTATATTGGCTATGTATTGTTATCAACCTAAAACATAACAAAACACAATATAAAGTGTGTGACATAAGTGCAAAATACAATCATTTGTTTTAACTCCCCAAAAAATATTATTTTACATATTCAAAAACCACAAAGTATAATAAAAATATACAAAATTACATTAAATTATATAAAAATACATTATTGCTCCATACATTCAAACAGTCATATAAGGCCCCAAACAGTAAAGTTTGCACGAGCCTCTCCACAATTAAGAGTTAAGTTTACATCAGTTTTTTCTCGCAAAATGACACCAAATATATTAATTTCAGTATAATTTTTTGGGGGAAAAAAGGTCAAATTTTTAATAGGGTTTGACTCTTTTGACACAGTGCTTTTCCAGGAGAGATGCATTTTGTCACAAACAGCTGATTCAAAATCAGAGGACCAAGGCCTATGCACTGTTCCATGAATAAAGTAAGTTCCATTTTTTTCCACTCTGAATACATGAAGTATTTTGCCCTCTGTAAAAAAAAAACACAATTGGCGAATTAAGAAAACTTTTCGATTTTTTAACAATCTATTAGATTACAATAGTATTAGGGTAAAAAATCTTGGAAAAATGTGTGTGGACAGTTGTGAAACTATTTGAATTTGTGTTGTGTTATGCAATCTGTAAATGTGTATTGTTTGTACATAATCCTAACTCTAGAATTTGATATGTGGAAGTAAATTGTATGTGTATTAAGAAATGTATGGATAGCTTGTCCTGCGCTATGCCAAGCATCAACATTCACATGTAAAAATTTCAGTTGTAATCAGGAATTGTTATTTCTACATGACTACAGCTTTAAAATGTACAGTATGGACAGATGTTGAATTCATTCTTCATTCGCATGATGCATTGTGCCCAACAACAAGTGGCATATTTTTGAACGTTTTGTCACTTTTAGATTTGTAGATGCATTAATTTGAGAAATTGTAATCGTAATATTTTAATTTGTTTGTTTGTAAATTCTAATTGTCGTATTTGTAATACTTCATGACGTACATGGGTAAATCCTTATTATCATATATTTTTAAGCTGTAGTGGTGATCAACTACCTATTTTTGATTGCAACTTTTTTTGCATACGAATGTTAATGGGCATGTACAAGTATATTTCACAGTGATTTTACTTCATAAAGATATGGTTAATGTCAGATTCTTCAATAGATTTACAAATCTGATTATGGAGGCACCACTTGAAGTACATTTGAACTCTTTACACACATTTACAAATAATGTTGCAGTTTAGATCATTTTAAAAAGAAACACAGTTTAGCAGACAGCGCAACTAAAGCGGCTGACAAAGCTCATCTGTAAGTGACTTTGAAGGTAATGTAAGAGATCATTACCTGAATGTTTAGAGATATTGAAAATAGTGGTTGCTTCAATGCAGGAATATTTATTTGTTGGTTCTTTATGATGCTGAAAAACAATAAAATACATATGTTATTCAAACAGGTAGGTACATAAAATCTACAAGTCCGAGAGCAAATAAAGAGAAAAAAGGCTTTACCTGGGCAATACAAACAATCAGGCCAGCCACTGCCCCAATTAGAAGCACCAACACGAATATAAATGCCAACAGCAGAAGCCTTTTCAAAGTGTAGTTGCTGTATCTGAACATGGCTTTAGAAGTGGAAGCAGTTTCCAGAGAGTGTGGAGCATCACTGATGAACAAAGTTGTTTCCATCTTGCTGATGTGAAGGAACTTCTCCAGTTTTGCCAGGCAGAGCACCTTTTTATGCTGCCCACTCATGCTGTATATGTTGATGCAATCCTTTTCTGGCTGCATTGCCAAGTATTGACACACCTCTAACATTACTGCGGAGCTGAGATTACCTGCTTACTCACATTACATTTTATTTAAATTGCACATTCACACATAAGCATGTGTGTACATAATAATTTATAGGCTAAATGGGTCATGTGGGTCACAGTTTACAGCACACGTTGTATCTAGTCTAGGAAGAATGTAGTCTTGACACATTAGGTTTTTGCTTAACTGTTAACCCTAAATCTGGTCTTACATGTTGCTGTATTAACTCTTTTTTATATAGGTTGTTTTTCTTTAATATAATAACACCCTATATTATTTAATAATATTAGCACACGATGTAATGGTTTAATTGCACCAATTCAACTTTGGATCAAAGTCAATCTATTTTTTTGCCCACTATCAAAGGTTCTTTCTCAATTCATATTACTTAATACCATTCTTCAGCAATAATGTATAAAAAGGAAATATTTAGTTGGTCAAATAAATACAAACAATTACAATGAATAGCTAAATATATTTTCGCAAACAACATGGAGCACATTTAAAACAAAGTAGCCTTATGAAAAAATTGGAAAATAATTAGTATAAGCAAAAATTTTTCAATGCAACAACTGCTATTAGAGATTTTATGCAAAAATTATATTGGCATTTTGCCAATTAAAAAACCTTTTTATGCTTTTAAAGTAAATATTAAATGCTGATGTAAAATGTTTTTATGTACTGCATGGAAATCCAGTCACAAATAACATAAATATATCCACACAGATCGTTGTCTCATTAGAGTCAACAACAACATCAGCGGTGGTGTCACATCACAGGTCAATCAGTCCCAGTAGTATTACTGCCACTGCGAAACTAGACATCAGCGTATTCTTTTGGGTCCTGATATTATTGTTTGTCATTAGTGTAGTGCAGCTTTGTGTGTTCTTTGTTTAATCAATTCTCTTTTCTTGGTAAATGCATTTAATCTGGCTCAAATTATGAAAGAGTGATGGACATAGTATGTGATATCATTTGCACATGTACTATGTCCGATGCTCTATCACAATTTGAGCCAGATTTTTTTAGAGTGTTTACAGAGGCCAGTGCATCATACAAACTAGTATCTTAAGAAGATGGCTTTTCACAAGAGTGCTTTAGTGGCAGAACTGGGATTTGAACCTTCTTGCAGTCCTGAACACCCACTGTGAAAACATTGTCATACATATTTTTAAATATAAAAAAATATATATATAATTTCTATTCAAAGAAATTAGCATAAACAAATGTGTCATGCATATATTTTTGTATTTAAAATATACAGTTCAATGAAACAAGTATCAGTACTAATTGCTTAATAACATGCTGGTTATTTTAATAGCTGAATAAAAATGAAGGGAGAGCCCAGGAGAAACTTTCTTCCAAGTGTTTTAAATGTGAGGGTGTCAGGGGGAATTCTAAATTGTTGATTGCATCATGTGAAGGCGAAACCCGTTTTGTTAAGCGTGTTACATCACTAATTCTAGGATTTCCTCATTGGATGTCATCCAAGGTGAAAGCACTCATTAAACAACAACCATTCCATCTGCCTAGGTTTCCCCAGCACACGCCTACACCAATTACACCCGCCGACGCATTCATGTGTATACACATGCCCTTCCACTATTAGAATAACAGCATACACACTTTCATTGAAACCTAAAGGCAATGGAATGATTACATTTACAAGTTTATCAACTCGTTTATCATCAGTTTTTTGGAGCTATGATGCAACACCAGCACAGACGTCTAACTGCATAATACTACAGAGTTCTGTGTACTACAGAAATAAAGCAAAAACTTTTTTAACAAGGTATCTTAATTCAAATCAAAGGCACACAGGCACACATAAAGTAAACTGCTTTAGTTTAATATTGTTTATTTTACAAGAATCATGTCTAAAACCTCGTGATTATCAGAAATATTTGTATATTAATAGGCCCTGGCATATTACTTGTAAATGTTGTAATACTTAAATGTTGTAATGTGCAAAACAATTACCCAAACCAGTGGTTAAATAATAACATTGTCAGTGTACTGATTATGAATATTAAACAATACAATACTGAACTCATGTATAGTTTGTGTAAACGCAGAGTGCAGCTACATGCTGGGATCAGTTGTCATCCAGTCTCTCAGTGGAATGCTTTACATTAGAGGACACCATTAAATAGCAGTGGATAATGAAATTAGCGGATAATTAATCCTATTTAGAAATCAGATCTACTATTTTATTTAAGTAACTGTACATATTAAAGTACACTACGCCAGCATATTTTGACACACTCATAGTACACACGACAGCACACTGACTAAAGATGTACTAAATAAAATGTACTAAATTAAAAAAACGTAAAATACGTAATAGCTCATAATAGGAAAGACATAGCCTTTTAAAATGGGACATTTTTGCTCTCATAACATATAACATAACTGGTAGCATTTTTTGTGAAGCTTGTAAAAATTGAGGGCTATCCAGTGCCAAATCTAGGCAGAAGACTGGTGAGGTAGAGGTGGTTAGGGTGTTTGGCTATTGATCTGAAGCTTGTGGGTTCAAATCCCAGGTCCACTGAAGTTACCAATTTGGGTCCTTGAGCAAGACCCTTAACCCTCATTGCTCCAGGGAGGCACCCTGTGCATGCTTTGTAAGTTGCTTTTGATAAAAGCGCCTGCTAAATGCAAATGTAAGACAAATTGGCAACTGACCGTCTGCAAATCACCAAGAGATCCAAGTCTCAGTAAAGCAATTTCCAAAGTGTTTTTCTTTAAGTGCTAGACCTTCTATCAAACATTAATTAACTTGACTCCTATGACTATTTTACTGTGTAAATAGCTTAATGTTTACCCTCTTTAGTTGTTAAAAAGAGCCAACATTATATTATAAATCCCTAGGACAAGTAAGAAGTCTGTTAGTCTGTTTTATAAAGTTTCACATTAACAAATAAAATCTCAAAAAGTCAATCAAGGCAAGTTTACCTCTAAAAATTTGTGCAATAATTGATGGTCCCAGATTTTAAAAGAAATTAACCACTGAGTAACAGGCACAATGTAAAGACAGAAACCAAGATTAAGAAAAATGACAGTTCCAGCCTCAGACAGAAACCGAAAGCAAGCTGACAGACACTCTCAGCTTTAATACTAAACCGATTGCAACATAGTTAAATAAATAGGGAAAACAATGCCCAGGAATAAAACAAAAAGACAAAAGCAGGTCATGCCTCTTTTTTGTGATCATGAATTTTTTAGACCTTCTGAAGAAGCAGAGTTTTTTCAAGCTTCCTAAATATTTCTGAATGTCACTGAAAGCTTCCTTTCCTTTGAAACCTTTGGCCTATTTTTGTTGCTCTATTATTCAACACATGCAAGAAAAACCTGTAGTGGGATAAGTGTGACTGCAAAGTCTGTATTGGCTGAGATCATAACAGAATATAAATCAGTGTCATGTAGCTAGTGCATCATAATTAAACTGATATAAGAGTGTGTTGTGCTGCTTTATGTAAATTGGAATGTAAATGTAAATTTAATAAATGTACAGTAATAATACTGAGGTTTTTACACACTCAGTAGGCTGATAGGTCACATTATTTAAAAACAATACCTTACTGCATGGCCACAAATTTTATTTATTTGCATCACTTTTTTATTGTTTAACTTAAGGGTAATATATGTTATTTTTAGACGATGTCATTCAGTCCAATTCAGTCTACTACGCATTAGTTTAATTATTCATTCATTATCTTCCGCTTATCCTCTATTAGGGTCGCGGTGGGGTTCCCCATGCCCATCCAGGGGAGAACGTCTCGGGCGCTGGGCAGATAGACCCAGGACAGGGCGCCAATCCATCGCTGGGCACACACTCACTCACACATACACGCTCTAAATTGGGCAATTTTGAGAATTCAATTAACTTGATCCATGTTTTTGGACTGTGGGAGGAAACCGGAGAACCCGGAGGAAACCCACGCAGACACGGGGAGAACATGGAAACTCCACCCAGATGGGGATTCGAACCGGGAACCCCTAGCGCTGAGAGGCGAATGTGCTAACCACTAAGCCACCGTGCCGCTTAGTTTAATTAAGAAACTTAAAATTACAGCATATGTAACACTAATTAAAAAGGATCACGCTGTCATTGATAAAGATTGACAGATGTCATAGATAGATGTACAGGTCCAAGTATGATAAAACATCACCTGTTAAAACTACACCTACAAACCTCAGATAAATCCCCAAAATGAGTAAACACGCATCACAGTAAGCAATAAAAAAAAAAACCACATCAGAAACTTTAGTTTAATGTATCTTTAATTTGTTTTAATAGCCGTCTAGACATTTTTTTTTTATTTAAACATATATATTGTGCAACAAAAGTATTACGACAGACATTACATCTGCATTTTCTTTAATGACACCATAATTTCTCCATTCGCAGCTCTAACACATTTCACTGTGATGACTCCAAAAAATTTAAGTGTGTTTGTGGAATTATAATTTGTGTTGATGACACTGATGTTGGACGATAGGGTTTGGCTTTCAAGCGCCATTCTAGTTCATCCCAAAGGATGTGAACGCTGTTGAAGTCAAAGCTCTGTGTGGGACTATCAATTTCTTTCACATTAACTTCACTCAACCATTTCTTTATAAACATAGCTTTGTCCACTACAAATGCACAGACTAGGCTAAAACTGAAAAGAGTCCTCTCCAAACTGTTGTCCCAAAGTTGAAAGCCTGTCCAAAATACACAGGTAGTTAGTTGATTATATTATCATGTGGCAATTTGATTAAATGTAATGCCAAACTTTAATGTTTAATTTAGAAGTGTTTTTCAATGGTATGTCATATATTGTACAATATTATATGTATATTAGGTACACTGCTTTATAATACACTTGAACAAACATGGTTTATTTTGAATTTGATTGTTGCCCCATAGGCACATTATTTATGTACAGGGGATAGATTATATAATAGTTGGCAAATGAATTCCTATAATGAATCTGGGAACAACATTTTTAATGACCTATACATATATATTTGTAAATCATTTAATAATATTGCCAGATCTATATTCAAAATAAAATAAGTATCAAAATAAAATCCACCCATTATCTTCTGCTTTATTCTATATTAGGTTCGCGGCGGGGTTCCCCATGCCCATCCAGGGGAGAACATTTCGGGCGCTGGGCAGATACACCCAGGACAGGGTGCCAATCTATCGCTGGGCACACACTCACTCACACAGACACACACACATAGCCACTCTATATGGGGCAATTTGGAAAACTCAATTGACTTGATCCACGTTTTTGGACAGTGGGAGGAAAACGGAGAACACGGAGGAAACCCACGTGGGCACGGGGAGAACATGGAAACTCCATCCAGATGGGAATCTCTAGCACTGAGAGGAGAACATGCTAACCACTAAGCCACCATGCCGCCCAAAATACTTTATTATTGTTTATTTTATTATCCTCAGTACTTATCAGTCTTATATTTTATGATTTGTCAGCATTGAATGACCAATTTCTTTGCTTTAGCAGTAATTTAAAAAAACATCATAAAATTTTAATTTTTAAATTTCATTTGGTATGTTTTAGAATCCAGCATTTAAGCTACATGTGAAATTACAAGTACTCAGAAATTCAAAGGAACTGACATGTAGATGAAAGGATTGAACTGTGGAATGACATTTTGCAACATTTTTCTCTGAGCCAGCCTGTCATTCACAAAACTGTGCTCCACCATCACACAGTGTGTTTTTACACTTGACTTTGCCCGTATTTTTTTTTTGTAGGGTTTGTAAGATTATTCATTTTTAAGAATTTTTTTTTTATCAAGCTCTCTGTGATGACTATCTGTGATCAACAGTAGGTAACAGATAAGATGCTATAAAAAGGATCACTTACTACAGAGAGCAGAGATATGTGAGCAGCTGAGTGAGGAAAACAGGCTTGGTTTTGTTTGTGTGTGATTTTTTAGCTAGTTCAGACAAGCCTGGAAATTCATCTGTCGTGCCAAATGAAGCCACTTTGAGTTCAAGTTCTGGCCTCAGGTGTTACTAAGCTGTGTTATATTGAAATCCATGAAATCTACACTGTTGGAGCAATCCTGCTGCAACAAGGCCAGACCCATACTGTGATTGGAGTGTGTTTTTTTTATTTAAAATCTGTTAAAATCTGTCAGAACATCTGATTCCAAATAATAATGTAAATTGCAAAAGCACAAAATCCTCAGTATTGAAATGTACTGTATAAACAGTATGATAACACAGGGGCTTTCAGCAACAAAAGATTTAGTTTCTTTTTGTTTGTTTGCGTGTGTCTATGTGAGTGAGTGTGCCCAGCAATAGAATGGCATCCTGTCCTGTGTATATCAGCGCTTAAAACATTCTCCCATGGATGGGCATGAGGACAACCCCCCGACTGTAGTAAAGGATTAGGCAGAAGATATAATAAATGGATGATAAACCTGACCCTGCACAGACTGTACATTGCTAAAAATGCATAAAACACAGTAGTCTTGCGTGCCCATAAGGCATGCTGGGAGGTGGCCCATAATCCCATCCCCTGCTACACCAGTGGCTGTTGCCACAATATAACCATAACCTGGCAAAGGTAGTGATATATAAATCACAGTATTACATACTACCATCTTGGTCCTACTGCTTGTATGAAAGTTAAGTCTAAAGTCTAAAGTCTGAAATCTGCACTTAACAGTAATTTTTTGACCTTATAAGGCTGATGCTTGTTCGTGCTGAAGCTGATGCTTGTTCGTTGAGTCCTTAAATAACTGTGGAACTAATATATATATATATATATATATATATATATATATATATATATATATATATCCATTATCTTCCGCTTTATCCTATATTAGGGTCACGGGGGGGTTCCCCATGCCAGGCGCTGGGCAGAAACACCCAGGACAAGGCACCAATCCATTGCTATATATATATATATATATATATATATATATATATACACATTCTCTGAAATCTTTATAGTAGTAGAAATAACTCTGCAAATTTCCCCAGGAGGTAAGTAATCAGTTTTACATATCAGGACACAACATCTTTGCATTAAAAGGACGATTAATTAAAAAACATGTAACAAGTCAATTCGAAAGAATTTCCTTCGAAGAAGGAAAAATTTCCTACAGTAGGAAAGATCTTTCAAAAATATTTAGGACAGCTGTTGATTATCCAAGAATTTTACAACAAATTTCAAAAGGTCAGACTACAATGTCTGAAGGAAATTTCTCACATGCTACAAAACAATTAGTACAGAACAGTTAGAAAAGGACTGAACTGGTATTACTTGTTTTGTCATTTCTTTCTAAAAAAAGAACATAGTAGCATGGCAAGTTGTTATTAAGTGGTTATTTGTGTGACAATTGAGTTTGGCAATTATGCAAAACCAAAGACATCGGAGCCCGACACATCATACATGTCAAAGTTGGTGGTGGAATTGTGATGATTCTGGCCTGTTAAAAACCACAGGATCTGAGCAACTTCTAAAGTCAAACGTGATGCTATTTAACGGCTAATGCTTAAATGGCTGAAACAAGCTTATGAAATGTGAAAATGAGCAAGTACAGTACTTCAACCCAAGTTCATTTCTGTAGTGGAATCTTTAGAGGGCTATATATAAATGTTTCATATGTCTCAATGACTTATACAAAGTTGCAAGGAAGTACTAACAAATGATGTTATTTTCATTCTTTACTGTACTTATGTGCTTGTTTTTTACAAAACACTATTTTTTTAATTAATAATAGTTATTGATAAAGTGCTGATATGCAAAACCATAGAATTTGGCTAGTGAAAGCGTTTATATCCTAGTGGTGGATAGGATATATCCATGCATGTCACACCTGGGCCTTCAGTAATGATCAGTCTCAATTAATTCACCTATTAAAAATTGGTTTCATGTCTATAAAAACATCTTATTTTGCAGAATTGCAGCATTAATAGATAAGATGCTGTGTCAGTAGCACAGCTGGGGGTGGGGGTAGGGGTGTAGACACCTGCAGAAACATGAGCGACAGGCAGATACCATCAGCCAACACCTGTGTTTTAATGAATTAAAAATAATCTTTAAATAAATCCTATTATTTGTACACAACATCCTTTTTTTCATTTAATTTTTTATTTAGGCGGCACGGTGGCTTAGTGTTTAGTACGTTCGCCTCTCAGCGCTAGGGATTCCCGGTTCGAATCCCCATCTGAGTGGAGTTTCCATGTTCTCCCCGTGTCTGCGTGGGTTTCCTCCGGGTTCTCCGGTTTCCTCCCACAGTCCAAAAACATGGAACAAGTTAATTGAATTCTCAAAATTGCCCCATATAGAGTGTGTCTGTGTGAGTGAGTATGTGCCCAGCGATGGATTGGCGCCCTGTCCTGGGTCTATCTGCCCAGCGCCCGAGACGTTCTCCTCTGGATGGGCATGGGGAACCCCACCGCGACCCTAATAGTGGATAAGCGGGAGATAATGAATGAATGAATGAATAAATGAATTTTTTATTTATACCTTAACCATTAATAAGTCCTTTTCTGTTGCCATCGAAGCTACTGCTGAAAGTTGAGTTGTATTTCAGTAATAAGTTTTAATTGGCTGAAAATATCTGCTCGCGTGAACATGCTGACATTGCGTAAGCCTTCTAAAAGGCTCTGGTATCAAGGACTTAAAATATTCAAATTCATTCTGAAGACATAAGCAAAAAATATTTAAAACCTGGCAACCAATGATGCTAAAATGTGATTGATTAAATGCTCTAAAAATAAAATACACGTCTTGACACACTCGTACAATTGAGGGAAATGTTATGAAAGGGAGCAGACAGACGACTTATAAGAATTCATGGACAAAATATAATTACCATCATTAACATCGGATTCGGATATTTTATGGCATTCAGAAAGGTCTTGGAGGCCCTGATGGATCGCTACAGTTATAACTTTAGCTGTTTCTATCTTGTCTCCTCCCCCCTAAGTAACAAGATATTCCGGATTTCAAATACATGCTCTCATGTGTCTTGGCATGCTGGTCACCAGTCTTTTACATTGCTGTTGGATAAATTCCTGTCACTCCTGCACAAAAATTTAAACAAGTCAGCTTTGTTGCACGGCCTGTGACCATACATTTTCTTCTTGATCACATTTCCACATTTTTAAATAGTTAGGAGCTCGAGCTGCCTATAAAAGGGTCCTCCAGCCACACATTAATTTAGTTGGCTATATGTGACAGAGCATTGTGCTGCTTAAATTATTAGTCCTCAGATTTGTCAAAGCAGAAGGAATTCAATTTTCTGTTCAGGATTGACTTGTATGTGGCCTGATTGAACCCATTCTGATTCTGATTCTGTTCAAATTTAAGATTGTTTAGTTCAAGTTTAAGTAATTTATTTATAGAGTATTTTTTACAATAGTACATTGTCACAAAGCAGTTTTACAGTGTTATAAGCCTTTAAACACCCAAAGAGCAAGACGAAGTGACAGTGGCAAGAAGAAACTGCCTGTTATTTTGTAAGAAGAAACCTAGGGAGGACCAAGACACAGTGGGGGACGCATCCTACTTGAGCAGCCATGCAGCATCCACAGTGTAGGACACTAATGTACAGATTGTGTGGTGACCTTCAGGTGACCTTCCTATTCAAGGAAGGAGGTCAGCAAATAGTGAACCTGCTGGTTTTAGCTTTTGTTCAGTGAGTAAAATGACAATGGTGAAATGGTAAAAACATTGTATCAAATGACAAAGAACATTGATAAAGAAGTTGAATGCAGAAAAAGTTGGGTGCTAAACTTATTTGATAACATCTTTCAAAATGGAAATAAAAAAATAAAACACTAGGAAATGAAAGAAGATCTCTAGTTACCTGTGAGTACCGCAACAATCAGAAGACACCTACATGAAACTAGACTATTTACAGTTTCATAGGTGAAAAAAGAAATGTTAAAAAGGTTACAGTTTGCTAAAGAACACATTGACTGCCTTAAAGAGAAGTGGTGCAACATTACATGGACAGACGATAGCAAGACTGTTTTTATTGGGTCTAAAGGCCACAGGCAGTTTGTGAGATGACCCATAAACACATAATTCAAACCTGCACTGTGCACTGTGAATATTGTAAAACATAAAGGTGCAAGCATAATTGTTTTAGCGTGTTTTTCACTTTGAAGTTAGAGTTATTAATAGCATAACCATGAACTAGTTAAAATATATATTAAAATAGTGAAAGAGGTCATATTGCTTTATGCTGAATAAGAGATCACCTTAAAATTCTACATCCTGCACAAAACATTGCTTTTTTTTAAATGGTCAATTACCGTAGTTTCTTCTTCATTTTGGGTTTAAAAATATTCAAAATATATTTAGAATCCCAAGCTGCGCTGAGTGTACTTGGTGAGAGTTAGAGATCTCCCCATTCCATGACACTTTGAAGGTCCTTCCTGTGAAATAGGATCGAAACCATTCAAGTGTCGTATCAGAAAAGCCTAATTCAGCTAGAGTGGACTTTAGAATCTGATGATTTACTGTATCAAAAGCTGCAGAAAGGTCTAACAAAATGAGGACCGAGGATTGAGATTTGTGCAATTAAGGTGGAAAAAGAGGGTTCAAGAAAAAAATGATTGGGAGCATGGGTACAGAGATGACCGGTAAGGTACTAAAGGGTAGCTCAAAAAAGGTCTAGAATGTGTAGGGCAATGCCAAATGCACTGCAGCAATTAGACACACACCCCAGATAGTCCACTAAACAAGTGAAAAACTTAAAAAGAAAATGTATTCAAGGAAAATAAATATTTCGAAAGAAAAACTTATAAAGCTAAATGGTGAAAAAACAAGACACTAATTACCAATTTAAATTGAAAAAAAGAAATATAAGACAACTGATCAATTAACTTGAAAACACTTGACATTCATTCATTCATTCATTATCTCCCGCTTATCCTCTATTAGGGTCGCGGTGGGGTTCCCCATGCCCATCCAGGGGAGAACGTCTCAGGCGCTGGGCAGATGGACAGGGCGCCAATCCATCGCTGGGCACACACTCACTCACACAGACACACTCTATAGGGGGCAATTTTTTGAGAATTCAATTGACTTGATCCATGTTTTTGGACTGTGGGAGGAAACCGGAGAACCCGGAGGAAACCCATGCAGATGGGGATTCGAACCGGGAATCCCTAGCGCTGAGAGGCGATTGTGCTAACCACTAAGCCACCGTTCCGCCACACTTGACATTATCTGACAAAATTTTCTAAAGAAATATCCACTTTTTTTTTATTATTCTGCTATCAACAAGACAGTTCATAAGTTAACAACAACAGGCAAAACTGTCACAAGGAACAAGATTAAGCACCAACAAATGATTTTGATTGACTCCAGCCTCCACGATGAGTTCATCAACAGGAAACAACTGTAAAACTCAGTTACTTTTTTTCCTGTGCAACATCCCTTTAATATTGCAGCACTGAAATGATCTGATAGAGAGAAATGTTTGTGTCAGTATCATAAAAAGTCTACATTCTTCACACGTTCTTCACATTCTTCGCACCAGAGAAAGATAAAATCACTTTTGAGTAAAAAAAAAATGAGTCAGTTTAAGAATCCAAGATATTTTAATAATTCCCGGAGGAAAATTGCAGTCATCACAGATGTCCAATTTATGGTGTAATACAGTGGGTTGCAAAAGTATTCATACCCCTTGAACTTTTCCATATTTTGTCACATTACAACCACAAACATAAATATATTTCACTGGAATTTAATGTGAAAGACCAACACAAAGTGGTATACAATTGTGAAGTGGAATGAAAGTTATACATGAATCAACAATTTTTTTACAAATAAAAAACTGAAAAGTGCGATGCGCAAAATTATTCAGCCCCCTTTTCCCTGAGTGCAACCAATTGCATTCAGAAGTTGCCTGATGACTGCTAATGACTTAAAAGGGTCGACCTGTGTGTAATCTAATCTCAGTACAAATACAGCTGCTCTGTGACGGCCTCAGATGTTGGTTAAGAGAATATTGGGGAGCAAACAGCATCATGAAGTCCAAAGAACACACCAGACAGGTTAGGAATATGGTTT
>JAFMOD010000047.1:535130-560714 GCA_019802435.1 Corydoras maculifer | reverse complement strand
GGCGCCAATCCATCGCTGGGCACACACTCACTCACACAGACACACTCTAAACGGGGCAATTTTTGAGAATTCAATTAACTTGATCCATGTTTTTGGACTGTGGGAGGAAACCGGAGAACCCGGAGGAAACCCACGCAGACACGGGGAGAACATGGAAACTCCACCCAGATGGGGATTCGAACCGGGAATCCCTAGCGCTGAGAGGCGAACGTGCTAACCACTAAGCCACCGTGCCGCCGTGTTCAAGTTCAAATCATTTATTTATAGAGCACATTTTACAATAGTGCATTGTCACAAAGCAGATTTACAGTGTTATAAGCCTTTGAACACCCAAAGAGCAGGCCGAAGCGACAGTGGCAAGAAGAACTTTCCTAAGATAAACTGCTGTGCTGTACTACCAGCGTTAGCTGAATACCATACAATTACAGTACACATTACCTCATAGCACACTGTCCCAAAAACTTGGCATCAAGGTTGGGTCCTAACCGGATCAGATTGGTCTTTTTATGCTGAAACCAACAATTATGTGGTTTGTAGTATATATTTTAACTACTAAGCCAAGTCATCCCTTTTTTATGCAATAAATAGCATGCATAAGTGCAGCCTGCACTGGGCCTGCTTACACAAAGCTGATCACGTCAGGTAGTAATTATTAATGCAACTATGACTGGATTATTATGCAATGCCACAGATGAAAACAAAGTTTCGATTTATCTGGATTTCTTTCATCCTAATTCTTTTTTTTAAAGTTTCAATAGTTTCAACAATGTCATGAATGTCTGGAAAAGATTCCCAAGAGTTTCACAAGAAATGTTAAATTGTCAAAGATGTGACCTCATTCCGATCAAAAGATAAACAAAACAAAAGATAAAACTGATGCAATCAAGTTACGGTCACCAGTTACACCAAAAACGCAAGTATTTAGCAGGATTAGTAGCTATATGTCGACAAATAAAATCGTATAAATAAGGGCGAAAGTCTTGAAAGTGTGTATTGTAAACCATCAAAGTCCTACATTTCAGGGAATTTTTGTATCCTGAAGTTCATTTCAAAGACTCCTGTGGGATGGCTGCGCGATTCTTTCAGCTTCCAAATTGCTCTTAATTTATCATCTGTAGCCCCATATTTTAGCCTAACTTGGCAAACATGAATATTTTTGTTTTAATATACCCTTTTTAATTTGGATATTGTTTAGTGAGAAGCCTTACATTTGCTTAATTTTGTGTAGGCATTTGCAGGCATTCTTTATTTTGTTTAACATTTTAATTAAACTAGGATGGAACGCTTTGCTTAGTGTTTAGCATGTTTGCTACTTAGAGCTGGGGATACAGGATTCGAATCTGGGTGGAATTTCCATCCAAATGTGGGTTTCATCCGGGTTCTCCGGTTTTCTTTCACAGTCCAAAAACATGGATGCAATATAACGTGGCCGTTCTAAATGGCCCCTATCTAATTTATCCCATATAATATTTGTGTCTGTGTGAGTAAGTGTGTTCCCAGTGATAGATTGGTGTCCAGTCCTGGTGTATCTGCCCAGAAAGCACCACAACTTTTCCGTCTTTCTGCACAATTTTTTTAAAGACTATTTAAATTTGATTTGTAAAATCCTGGCTGCAAATATAAATTTTATCCCTGGCGTATAAAATAAAGTTATTATCCACATTATTGCAATAGAACTGCAGAATGGATGTAAAGGTGTCAAGTCCTAAAAAAGCCACCGAACATAAGAAATGCTAAATTATAATTAAATTATTCTTTTAACTACTCTGAGTACCAATTTGACTCTCAGTAAAATAAAAGCTGTAGGAAGAAGGTTATGACTTCACCACCCACAACCTACACATTTCCTTTGTTTACACTTTCATTTTTGTTTTTACTGCAGCAGAGTTTCAGTCCTCTGTTCAGAAGGGCAAACGTATTAAAGATAATTGCTTCATCATGGCAAACACCTTTAAGAACATTGATCTATGACTTAAGAAGATAACTTTGGCATTTACTAAGGTTTAACCTTAATCCCTGCCTACTGAGTCTTAAAACAATTTCTCTGAAACAACCACACACATTAATATCACAAATGTTTTTACAAATAAAGTGTATACAAGTATTGCCTTGCTAAAATGTCTAAAATATAGGAGAACCTTTCATTTCATTTTCTAGTTATAATTTTTTTTTACATTGTTTAAAGATTCAGCCCTAGAAGAGAATAACTATAATTTTTACAATCACAATTAGCAGGGTTAGTTACTTAAAACAATCCTCACAAGTTCAAAAAAATAATTATGCAGATATTAATTAATAAATAATCCATTTAAGTGCAAACTGAACAGTCCCATATTAAATCACAGAAGGACCTTCTTTAATCATTAAATAGCTTACATGTCTGTAGGCTTCTGCATAGTTACTAGCTCTGTAAAACCAGCTGATATCAACCACATTTCTAAATGAAAGATATTGTTTTCTGATGATGCAGATGATGTTCAAATGGTGTGTTGTTGGAGACAGCTGTTGGCAGTGGGATAAAATTTCGTTTTTGTTTGGCAGAATATAGACAATATCACAGCTTAATATTTCACCTTTCACTGAATACACTGAAAATGTTTTTGCTTGTTAAATGAAGATATGTATAAATGAAGTAAATTAATAAATAACATTACAAGTTTTATTAAATCCAAAATATTTTAATATTTTTCAAAAATGTGTTAAAATTACTGTTGTAAATGAAGTAAATAAATAACAAACAAAATAAAATTAAATGACAGACAGATATTAAAAAAACAAATCAACATTCGATTTACCTCACAACGTGCCATTTTTTAAGCCACATGCACTTTCTTTTACGTTTGTTTCATTTACTGCAGTGATGAAAATGCAGACTGGTTTGTGCAAATGGCTTTATGAGGCCATGATCAATTGAGAGTAGACATATTTGTACATATCATTCAAAACTGAGCTTAGAAAAAGCTTAAAAGCTTAACTTTTGTCGATTAAAATGAAACATAGACATAACATAACATAGCATTACATAAGACGCAAACTTCTAGTAAATAAATATAGCTTTGCTGGATTTTACAATTTACTTTCATTATGATCTATGCACTCAGCAACATTTCATCTTATATCAAGTGACAAATAATTGCTTTCCAAGTATTTCTGCATAATCACTTTATGTGCATTTTACACTAAATAAATACATTATTTTAACACTGAGAACAATAAAGTGTCAGTAGCCACAGGTGAGCCAAATTCAAGTGCAAACACCTAATTAACAACTAAAAACAAAAAACAAACATAGCACGCAAGTCACAATTAAATTAACTCTATTACACATTCAGACTTTAATATGTGTTAACTTTTGATACAATGTATCAATACACATGTTTCCATTTTCTATTATAGAATACATCATAGAAGGATTTTATAAAGTATAATACTGTAACCAGCTGTACACTTTAATCTTATCCAGCATTCTGAAACGCACAGCATAAAAAAACACCCAGAACCCAAAGTACTACAAATGCATTAAACTCTGCTAAGTCCGCAGTTAAAGACTGCTAAATAATCTTAAGATCCTGCTTCAGTAAAAAAGGAGTAAAAAACAGACTAACTGGCCTCCCACTTGGCAAACTTTCAAAGTGGATAACCAGTTCTGCATTTAACTTTAAAGCAAATCAAATTGTTTTTATAATCAAAATTTGGGCCTTCACCAGAAGTACTTTCCAGCAAAAGCACCCAGATCAATGTATACATTTTTTATTATCTGGTGGAAAAGTATAGTATTGTTTCATACTACATTTTATTTGTAGAAATTAATATATTTGCAATTTTGTGAGTATTTACAAAATATGCAGCCTTAGTTCAATGTCCAACTGCTACATGCTGCTTACATAATGATGCTTTAGTATTTATAACAGTATATAGCAGTCAGTTTACCAAGAGAGGGCCTTTGTACTTTTGGAACATGCTGAAAATTTTCTTGAAATTAAGTATTTCTACATTGCAGTGAGGGCAGCACAGTGGAATTGTGGTGAGCACGTTCGCCTCTCAGCACTAGGGATTCCCGGTTCGAATCCCCATCTGGGTGGAGTTTCCATGTTCTCCCCGTGTCTGCGTGGGTTTCCTCCAGGTTCTCCGGTTTCCTCCCACAGTCCAAAAACATGGATCAAGTTAATTGAGTTCTCCAAATTGCCCCATATAGAGTGTGTTTGAGTGAGTGAGTGTGTGCCCAGTGATGGATTGGCGCCCTGTCCTGGGTCTATCTGCTCAGCGCCCAAGACTTTCTTCCCTGAATGGGCATGGGGAACCCCACCACGACTCTAATAGAGGATAAAGCGGGTGATAATGAATGAATGAATACATTGCAGTGTTCATGTTCTTACTTAATAATAATAATAAAAAAGGATCTTTAGAGCCTGAATTTTCTCACTTTGAGAACACTTTCTCTGTAAGTTGTACATTCCTGTCTTTTTCCAACAGCAATAATTTTCTCATTGAAAGAAAAAGCCAAATTTATATCTGGCAATGAGAACTCCCCCCATTTATCAAATTAACCACTTGTTGTTTACTATAAGCCAGGAAATACAATGTTAATTCTTCAAATAGCTTTTAATCCTCCGGAGTATAAAAATGCCTCAATCCCAGCATGTAGTGTAGGCCAACTCGTAGGGTTTTCAGCTTGAGATCTGGATCTATCATACTGTGGAAACTGAAAGTGATTATGTCATTCTCATAGAGGCTGACCATTCTTTGGTGTCTCACAGATTTGGTGGTGTCCAGCAATTCGATGGATATAGAGGTGTCTCTTTGGGTCAGTGTTAAGTTTCCAGGACCATGCAGTACTGCATAGATGTAGAAAACATATGGACCTGGGTACTTCACCTTCACTTCACTACCGTTCTCAAGCTCCACACTGTTGCTCCAGGTCCTGGTGAAGTTCAGTATAGTTGTTTCAGAATGCACAGCTGATATACAAGAAAATACACAATAAGTCAGTAAGTTAAATCTAAAACACACACCAAAATATTTATTTAGTGTATCATATTGTATAATAAAATACTTTCTGTTCATTTATTTGTTATCTCATCTTATTTAATTTTGCTTAATCCTATAATAAGGACAAGGGTCATCATGGGAAACCTATGCACATCCAGGAAAGAACGTTTCAGGCACTGGGCAGATACATACAGGACAGGGTGCAAATCCATCACCGGGCACACAATCACTATATAGAGCCAATTTGGAGCAGAAAATTCTCCTCAATGTTTTTGGACTGTGGAAACTAGAGAACCCAGAAAAAACCCATGTAAAACCTTCTGTGAAAACATTTCTGTCCATGAGAGATATTGCTTTCTCAAATAATGGAAAATATACTTTTTTTTTTTGTGAAAGCCTTTACATTTGGATTATTTTTTTTATTTATTAATCAGGTTAATAATGATATTATTAGTGACTGAAGAAACAGTATTCTTAACTGTTACATCTTATTAGTTGGACAAGCCTAAGTCTGGTCTTAACACATTTTTTTCTCTTTCAATATATTAAATAACAAATCCAAACAAGCACTATTATTTTTGTTAATGAGACAACTAACCTATGAGAGCAACCTTGCTTAAGGAAAGGCTGCAAAGAGATGTAGTGTCATGTTTTGCCCATTTTTGCTGAATTATACAAGAAAATTATTAAGGTAAATTTCAAAACTTCTGTCAGTTAGCTGCATCTCAAGAAAATTTGGGCCATGAACAAAAACAACCCCAAGTCATACTTCCAAAAAATAAATAAGAATAAATTTATAATTTTAGAATGGCCAAGTAACAGTTCTCACCTCAATCCAATATAAATACCATAAACAAAAATAAGCTTTAAGTTTTTTTGGATGAGGCTAAAGGATAAAGTTCCTCAACAACAATGTGGCATTTTACAACTGGTACTAATATCAAAGGTATACTTTTGCCACTCAAAGATTATATTTGTTTGATTCAGTTCTCCTGATCTACTTTTAGGACTTGTTTAAAAATCGAATAAAGTTTTGGGTTACATTTATGAACAAATATCAAAAGGTTCACAACTTCTACACATAAAGTACTGCTATTAAATTATATTCAATTATTACGTTACATAAAATTAACATTTTTTAACTTATTAAAAGCTCTAATTCAAAGCATTTTCCAGGTATCCCAACTTGATTGTTAAAGTCAGAATACAGCCCTGGGGCGTCAGGAGTGTGGGCCTTGCTCATATTGGTAACTTAAGTGGACCTGAACATTATAACACAACCTTCAGTTTGATAGCCCCACACACCCATACACCCGCTGTAAAAAAAAACAATTAGCTGTCTAAAAAATATTGGCATCATAGTGGTACAAGAGCACACCACATTTACTGTTTTTCACCAGTCTAGGTAAAGAACAACTCTTTTGGCAATGAACAACTAAAGAACTTTAGACACTCACTTTTCATGTTCAGATATATACCTCTGTCCTGCCACACTGGTTTTGGAACCTGCATAAAAGCAAAATGATTATAGATTAGTGGTTATGTAAAAAAAAAAAAAAACTTTTTTATACTAAATGATACATTTTTATTTTTGGTTTTATTGTCTTTCATTCATTCATTACTTTCCGCTTAATCCTCCACTAGGCTCACAGGGGGGTTCCCCATGCTCTTCCGGGGAAGAATGTTTTGGGCATTGGGCAGTACACGCAGGACAGCGTGCCACTTGGGCACACACTTACCCACACAGACACAAACAGGGGCAATTTGAAGTAAGTTTACCTTGAATCCATATTTTTGGACTGAGAACCTGGAGGAAAACCACACAGGGAGAACATGGAAACTTCACCCTGACTGGGATTCGAATTTGGATCCCGAATGTTGAGAGGAAAATGTGCTAACCACTAAGCCACTGTGCCTCCCACTGGGGGCCCTTTAAATTTTTTCATTCATTCATTATCTCCCGCTTTATCCTCTATAAGGGTCGCGGTGGGGTTCCCCATGCCCATCCAGGGGAGAACATCTCGGGCACTGGGCAGATACACCTAGGACAGAGCGCCAATCTATTGCTGGGCACACACTCACTGACACAGACACACTCTATATGGGGCAATTTTTGAGAATTCAATTGACTTGATCCATGTTTTTGGATTGTGAAAGGAAGCAGACACGGGGAGAACATGGAAACTCCACCCAGATGGGGATTCGAACCGGGAATCCCTAGCGCTGAGAGGCGAACGTGCTAACCACTAAGCCACTGTGCCGCCCTACCCCACCTTTAAATTTTATTTTTAGTATTTTAAGACACAAAAATGATCATTAGAAGGTCTTAAAATTACACATGTACAACAAATGACAAATTAATTTGTCATCATTTTTTTAAACATCAGGTCAAAATTTTGCTTGCATAATTAAAATAGTATACTTGCATAATTGAAAATTTACATACACCTAACTGTGTCAACTGAAATTGAAAGGAATGGAGCAATAAAGCAATAAACCCTTTTAAATACATGTCCTATTAATTATTAATCCATCCATCCATTATCTTCCGCTTTATCCTCTACTAGAGTCGCTGGGTTCCCCATGCCCATCCAGGGGAGAACATTTCTGGGCAAATACACCCAGGACAGGGTGCCAATCTATCGCTGGGCTCACACTCACTCACACAAACATTCATAGTGCTGAGAATCAAACGTGCTAAGCCACCGTGCCGCCCATTAATAATTAATGTGCTAATTAATTATTTTTTGTTTCGAACATCGTGGTGAGTGTTTATACAATGAGAAGAAGTACAGACCTTATCAGTGATCTTAAAGAACCAATTGTTGCTCCCAATCTATCTAGAATGCCATCTCCAAACACATTAAAATCCATCATTTCACAGTGAGGAAGATCATTTAATAATAGAAAACATATAAAACAGGTAAGAGTTATCTCAGCAAATTTATTCCAAGGACAAAACATCTTGTTGCCAGGAAAAAAAAAACATGGTAGCATGAAGCAAAGTTTTCAAAATTGCATCTTAACAAACCGGAAGACTTCTACAACAATGTCCTTTAAGACCAAAGTTGAGATGCATAAAGCAAAATTTAAGCAATTTTTATTTGTCCCAACAAAACATGCATATTGGTCACTAAATTATCAAGAAATAATGTTTATATATGTTTTTATCTTAAATTGATTACATTTTTTTTTATATAAATATGAGGTCATGTGTTCAGTCATTAGGTTGTGACTTTATTTGGAAATAACAGAACTAAAAAGTTAACTAATAACTATGTGTAATGCTTCCACGCAGCAGAAAAGTTCTCCATCCAAAATAAATGCAGAGGCAAAATCTGTAGGTGAAAATGGCTTGTATGTCCAAATATGTAGTAGAGAGGAAGAAGTAGCTTAAAATGCACCATTTAAAAATGACAGATTTTCAAATTACTAACTACACTAAACTACAATCACAAAAATAAGAATAAACAAATAATGATTTTACAATCATCAAATGACATTTGAATTAATTTTTATTTAAGGTATTTAATTTTAGGTATTTTAAATTCCCCAATGTTTGTCTGTTACATGTTACAAGTTTAAAAAAATGGATAACTAATTAAATATGGTAAAATATTATGCATCACTAAATAATTATTTTACAAAATTACCCAAATCTGTAAGGGTTTAAGCCCAATATGAAAAAGAAACCTTTTGGCCTTTTGTGTAAAACCTGTCTGGCATACTTTAACTAAATGCAGGATAAAGTTCGGTAACATAATACTGCCCTCTAAAGGACTACTGTATCTGAACTAATTTGACGTAGCCTCTAAATAAAAAAGGAAAGATTTATTTATCTCCTACTTCATTATGCAACCTCCCCTTAAACAATACGAGATAGAGCCACGAATAATTAGTAATAATGGAAACTGTGAGACAAGAATATTCTTCTGTCTATCTTCTTATTTATCAAACAGAAACACCCCTTAACCATGTAAATGTCATGTGCTTTCATGTTTATACAAAATGAGTAATTGTGGTAGTTGTGTGTCAGACAGACGGAACTAGGGCACCTTAAGTCATCCTATTATCCGTTAAAATAAAATCCTTATGGCAAAAATGCATAAGCAACCATCCTGGACTGATTACAGTCTTACCCATTCTATTCTATCATATTTAAAGGCCATTTTAGGTCAGAAAATTACCAAATTGTGTATGAAAAATACAATACAATAAAGATAACAATTTGAAATTTTCATTTGTATTTTTTATTATATTTTAAACTTTATTTTATTTTATTGTTTTACAACATTGTACAAGCACATCATTTTGTTTTTCTGTAGATAATGTTTATACTTATTATTTATATACTTAAACTAATTATTCTCTTATTAAGATAATCAATAAAACATGTTTTTGACCAGTAGTGCCCATATATTTGCATATAAATGTATTTTAAAGCCAGTTCACTGACCGAATTTGACTAAAACGAGCATCATAAATGATATGAAATTAAATAAGGTCAATCTACTCCTCAAAGCTAGTAAAGTTTATAACTCATGCAAAATCTCATGGACAAGTTGGGACATGTCACTTATTCAGAGTGCTATACACTTTGCTGAGGGTAACTTCATATACATGGACAAGTTGGGACATGTCACTTATTCAGATTGCTATACCCTTTGCTGAGGGTAATAACTTCATATACATTTTAATTTGGTTTTCTGTGGAGGATGTTGAAACTTATTTTTACTCAGAAATCAATAAAACGCATTTTGACCTGTAGTGCCCATACATTTGCATATGACTGTATTTTAAATCCAGTTTGCTGACTGAATTTGACTGAAAATAAGCATCATAAAGAATATCATATTAAATAAAATCAACGCAACAATAGGAACTATATTCTTTGCTGAGGTAATAATAACTTCATATACATTTTCAATAACTGGTACATCATCCCATTAAACATTGTGCATAATCTGATAAAATTTCAAAAACTACTATTGCTACAGTAGAACAATAGTGTGATTATGGATTACTTGAATTGCAATCTGTTTAAAAGGTGGAAAATATTTGCTTTTATTACAACATACACAGACTGTATGAAGGGTTTATAGACAATTCAAGCTGTTGTGTTAGATGATACAAAGGATAATCCAGCAAAAATTATACTGTAGCTGTACATTTACACATGCTGCCTTTAAACTCTATGCTATACTATTTTTTTTTTTTTGATGGAGCCGTTGCACAATATAAAAAGATAAGAAACTGCGATACAATGGTAATTCGAGGGTGGTTTACAGTGTTTTATTCAAAAGTATAAAAAATATGTTATATCTGCATAATACCTACACAGATAGCTACGACTACTACTTCTAACAACAACAAAAACAATAAAAATAATAGTATTATTAATAATAATAATAAAAATAATAGAATTTGACCTAAAACAGTTTATTTTACATTACTATATATATATATATATATATATATATATATATATATATATGCCCAGCGATGGATTGGTGTCCTGTCCTGGGTCTGCCCAGCGCCCGAGACGTTCTCCCCTGGATGGGCATGGGGAACCCCACCGCGACCCTAATAGAGGATAAGCGGAAGATAATGAATGAATGAATGAATATATATATATATATACATATATATATAAATATATATATATATATATATATATATATATATATATATATATATATATTCATTCATTATCTCCCGCTTATCCTCTATTAGGGTCGCGGTGGGGTTCCCCATGCCCATCCAGGGGAGAACGTCTCGGGCGCTGGGCAGATAGACCCAGGACAGGGTGCCAATCCATCGCTGGGCATTTATATATATATATATATATATATATATATATATATATATATATATATATATAGTAAACTTTTGACTGGGAAATATGTTTCCTGTATCACTTGGATAACAATTGAGGCCCAGTTGATGTTACATTCACAAAAATGAAGCGTTTCGAAGGAGAAATGAATAAGAAGGACAACGGAAACGGCTCTGCCACGCCACCATGCTTGTGTTTGATCTCGCCGCTGCTACAAAAAAAAAAAAAAAACTTTTTTTTTGTTTTTTTGTAGCTCGCACGCAGAACACAAGGCACTTTTACAGAACGATGGACAGACAAACAGACAGAACCAGATACAGCTGCAGCTACTGGACTGAGGTACTTACCTCTTTCAGAGAGTAGAGGCTCAGCGTCGCGCAGGCGCAGATGAGCAGGCTGTGAATGACGAGCAGCGCCGACAGCCTCCTCTGTCCGCGTTCTTTGCGGTCGATAGCTACGCTCTCCTGCATCTTAGCCTCTGGATCACTTGCCTCCATGGTGAGAAATGAGGCCCCATGACGCGCGAGAGTCGCTTTAAAGCGAGTGGGCAACCCGGAGGTGGGAGTGGACCGAAAAAGCAAAAAGATCCCCTTCAAAACACTCGACGTTTCTCACCCTGCGTGGCGGCGCTCGATACAGTACGCGTCCGCTGCGGAACTACGCGTTTGACTACGCTGTGTAACTTCGAAACGTTTTTTTTAAAGCGTCCTTTACATCACCTTATCTCAGAGAAGGGGGCTGTCCATTGCGGTTTGCTGTCGGGACAAGATTTGAAAAAAAAAAAAAAAGAACACGTCGAGTTTATGTAGGGTAAACTGATGATGAAAAAGTAGTGCCGCACCTAACGATTCATTTTCTATATTTTTTTCCAAATAATGAAAAAGGTGCCCAGCGATGGATTGGTGCCCTGTCCTGGGTGTATCTTCCCAGCGCCCGAGATGTTCTCCCCTGGATGGGCATGGGGAAACCCACCACGACCCTAATAGAGGACAAAGCGGGAGATAATGAATAATGAAAAAGGAAAACCCTTCATGTTGACATATTTTCTTCAAACACATTGGTCTAAGGGGCTCTATTCCATCCATCCATCCATTATCTTCTGCTTTATCCTCTTAATAGATGGATGGGGGGCCTTGGGTCTCCATGCCTATCCAGGGGGGGCAGATACACCCAGGACAGGGCGCCAATCTATCCCTGGGAACGAACACACTCACACAAACACACTCTATATGGGGTAATTTGGAGAATTCAATTAACCTTGATCCATGTTTTTGGACTGTGGGAGGAAACCGGACAACCGGAGAAAACCCACATGGACACGGGGAGAACATGGAAACTCCACCCAGATTGGGATTTGAACCGGGATTCCGTAGTGCTGAGAGGCGAACGTGCTAACCACTAAGACACCGTGCTGCCAAGGGGCTCCATTGAAAATTAATACAAAAACGCTTTAGCATTAACAGCTTTATCAAACATTAAATCTCAGCCACAAGAGATTCAATAATTCAAGTGTTATATGAAGCACATTAGAATGATGGTGGAATGTTTTAAAACGAGTCTTTTACTGTTACTGAAATGTCTTATCAAAAATACTGGACATAAAAATGTATCTTTATTTTTCTTAAATAGTTAAAATTATTAAATCACCAGGTAACGAGTTAGTTCTTGGTGAAAAAAACCCGCACTGACTGTACTTTTTAAGGCACATATGACATGACAGTTTATGTTGACTATATATTGTTTTTTGACTATATACAAGCATGAACATTCAAATTGGTCTCAATGCAATATGAAAACATGAGCAGTATTAAGAAAAGCTGCATGTAGCTACGACAACTAAGCAACAGTAATGCACTACTAATAAATGCATTAAAAATGTTGAAAGTTTTAAAATAATATGCTAAGATCAGATAATTAACAAGTCAACCGAACCGACGTGTGTAGCAGTTGTACTGCTGTGAGAATCCATTTCCACTTTACAAACCTGACAGAGTATCACACTGTTGTGTTTCTGTGTGAAGTGCCGCAATACTTTAGATGCACAATTTTTAGCTGCTTCATTCCAGATAAATCCATATTTCCTGTAGGGTACCACCGTTTTGTTGGTGTGTCGATGCAAGTTATGCAAATCGATGTATTTTCGTAATCGATTACATCGAAGTAGTCAATGCGTTTCCCCAGCCCTAAGAAAAATTGAAAATTATAATATGTATGTATTTTTTATTATAACATTTATTATTTTGATTACATAATTATGTGTACATTATACATGGTTTGATCCCAGATATTCTATAAGGTTAATTTAATTACAATACAGTTCAGTCCAGTTAAACAAAATTTTATCAGGCTAATCTCCAAGCGGTCATAATTTCTAAATTGTGGACTCATCCTCATTGACTAGCAAGACAGTGTTACCAGTGAAACAATGGTATAATAAAGATTACATATGTATATATTCAAGTGCACGATGCCAAGGACGTAAAGTCATTACTAGACAAATTGATTCAGATCAGCCAATAAAATTGATCATCATAAGTAAGAGTGCTTTACAGTACCATGTTGGCAGAAATGCAGACACTGCAAGTCTAACAGAAATAAAGAGTATTTCAGAACCAAATGTTTTCAATTTGATAAGTCCTCTGATCCTCTGTGAAGATGAAATAGCTCGGCTGCGCTCACTGTGTTTAAAGAAACTTTTTACTGAAACTTTAGCCTCTCTTTAATTTTCCATTTACCCAACACACACAAATATTGTATGCCAAAAATGTCTTTTATTCAATAATTAGTATAGTGTTGTTTTACTTCTTTTTCCTCTGTCTTATCTCCTCTTTCCTCCTTCATCAGTTTTCCTTTTTTTTTCATTTGATTTTGTTTTGTTGTTGCTGGTGGTGTGCTTGTTATTATTATAGCACTATGATTAATAATAATATATATAGTGGTTTGGGGTTAGCGCGTTCACCTCTCAGCACTAGGGATTTCCGGTTCGAGTTTCCATGTTCTCCCCGTGTCTGCGTTCTCCTCCGGTTTCTCCGGGTTTCCTCCGGGTTTTCCGGTCTCCTCCCACAGTCTAAAAACATGGATCAAGTCAATTGAGTTCTCCAAATTTTCCCATATAGAGTGTGTGTGTGTGTGTGTGTGTGAGTGAGTGTGCGCCCAGCGATAGATTGGCGCCCTGTCCTGGGTGTATCTGCCCAGTGCCCGAGATGTTCTCCCCTGGATGGGCATGGGGAACACCCCCCCCCCGCATCCCTAATAGAGAATGAAGCGGAAGATAATGAATAAATGAATATTCTAGAGTGAAGGGACAGCCACACTAAAATATCGTCCTCTATAAGTGCTTAACTTGATTCTAACAGTCCAGAATTAGAGAATAAAAAAGGAGGATTGATGGTGTTTAGAGATGTTAAGACGTTATATTGTAACCTCTATATGTTTTAAAAATTGCGGAAAAACAATAAAACTCTTATTTAGGGCAGTGTGGTTGTCAAATGTTTCAAAGATCACCCTTAATAAACCCAAGACCTTCAGGTAGTACTGTTACAGCTAAATTCTTCTTATCTTTATGGTATGTGCCTCGCTGTGCAGTAAACTCCCAGACCAATCGTGTGCATGATGAGATCACCAAAGGCCCTGCTGAGCCAATCAGATCTGTGCAGATTCGGTTGAGTTTTTAAAAAAAGGCTCATTCAAATAGCATGCATTAAAATAAAAAATCGACAGCAATTTGTTTCTTTAATATATGTCTTGTTTTTACTTAAAGTTCAGCAATTAAAACAATAAATATTGTTAAGATATATTGAACAATATTTATAATTTGTTTTGTCTTTCAGTTGTTGACTTAAAATGCTGATAAAACGACTATCCTTCTTCAGTATACAAGATATACACTAAATCATAACACAAGTTAGAAACTATGATGATATACTCCTGGTATAGTGCTTTATGATTAATAATTTTGTAAGTCAGCATGGTCTTTCATAAGAGGAAGAACATATAAAAATGTGTTAATTATAATAATAATGATAAATATACAAAAATAATAACAAGCACACCAACAATCATCACACAATCTGTACATGGCTACACTACACTATTGATGCTGCTCAAGGAGGATAAGTCCCACACTGAGTCTTTGTCCTCCAAAGGTTTCTTCTTTAAAATAACAACATAACAGGGAGGTTGGTTGTTTTTTTTGCCACTGTTGCTTCAGTTTGTTCTTTGGGGGGTCAAAGGCTTATAAAACAAAAGCTGCTTTGTGAAATTGTAATATTGTAAAAAGTACTCTATAAATAAATTACTTGAACTTGAACTTCATCAAACTACACAGCAACAAAACAAAATCAAATGTATAATAAAGAGAAAAGCGGAGAAGAAGAGGAAAAAGGAGATAAGAAAGAGCAAAAAGAAGTAAAACAATATTATATCATTAATTCTATAAAATATATTTTTAGCATATGGACGGCACAGTGGCTTAGGGGTTAGTACGTTCACCTCTCAGCACTAGGGATTCCCGGTTAAAATCCCCATCTGGGTGGAGTTTCCATGTTCTCCCCGTGTCCGCGTGGGTTTCCTCCGGGTAAAAAAAATTGAAAAGAGACTAAAGTTTCGGTAAAAAGTTATTTCTTTAAACACATTTGAGCCTTTAAGCTATTTTATCTTCACAGAGGATCAGAAGGACTTTTATTGAAGTTTATTACATTTAATAATGTTTCAAGCTACCTATCAAGTTTCAAATGAAACATTTGGTTCCGAAATACTGTATATTTCTGTTAGACTTGCTGGTCTGCATTTCTGCCAACATGTTAAAACATTTTAATGGCTATTACATAATTATTTTATGTCTATTTTGTAGTACATATATAAATATATATTCAATTGTAATCTGTAATCTGTATTATACCATTATTTTACTGGTAACGCTGTCTTGCAAATCAAGGAAGGTTACTTAAGAAGATAAGATCTGGTCCTAACAAGGTTTCTTCTTATAAAAACAACATTACTGCTGGTTAACATTACTGTTACTGCTGGTAATTAATGTTCTGTTGTAAAAATATGGATTACAAATAACTTGAACTAAGAACTATATAGTTGTAATCCAGTCCGTGACTACAAATGTACTATACATATCTGCAAATATGCACTAAATAATACAAAAAAATTATTACAGAAACACCTTCAACTGTGTTAACCCATAAAACTTAATAAACTATTAAAAATGATATGTACTTGGTGTTTCACAAAAGTGCAAAGTTATTGGCTTTACAAAAATAATCTGGAATTGACACAGATGCATATTTCAGACACATACATATTTAGCTTTTTAGATTTAGTTTAGTTGTATATATTTTTATTTTTATTTAAAAAGACTCTACATCAGTATTCCTCATATTCACGCCTATAGCAGTCCAAGGAAAGCTAAATTTGTTTATTTCACAAATCCGGCAAATTTTCTTTGAAATGGCTTTAACCATGTGGAGAAGTGTCTTTCTGCACAAAGTGTTGATGACCTTATAAGCCAGTAGAGCACACTGTTGTAGTAACCACGAAGATCATCACATGATCTAGATTTGGCCCTTAAATTCAAATGTCAAATAAGTTACTCAAACTTGAATTTGGTGAACAAAGTTAAGCTTAATATAAGTAAAAAAAAAAACAACATAGTCCACAGACTGTAAATAATGGGAAAGAATAACTATATAAATGTTTTTTTTTTTTTTTTGCAGCAAATTCAAAGAGCAAATCATACAAATCATAGTTCTGGGAGGTAGGTGTGTCTTAATTTGTGCCCTAAATAATTTTATCGATTTGTGTTAAATTCAATGTGACCATTTAAAATAAAAAGGATTGATTTATTTCTGAAAGGGAAAATGATAGTTTGCGGTTCTACCTTAGAGTAAAAGTATTCAAAGTTGGATTGAGCCGCTATTGAAATGTCTTATTGTAAGCAGCTGTTGAGCTAATGCAATAGATTTATTTTAGATTAAAACATTCATGTTCATTCATATTATACCCCTCACTGAGCCTTGGTCCTCACAACATTAGAGAGTTTTTCCTTGCCACTGTTGCGTTGGCTTGCTCTCTGAGGGTTTAGGTTTGGAACACTGTACAGCTGCTTTGAGACAAAGCAAATAAATAAAGAACCCTAGCCACTTGTTTAGAGTGCCACCTGCAGTAACCACATAAAATTTTAAAGGGATCAGGGGCCAAGCCAAGCCAGTACCATGTGCGGTATCTTTTCAGAAGGAACTTGGTGAATGGTAGTGCACCTCCAAAATCAAGAAAATGTTTTTTCAATGTTCCTGTGTTAAACTAAAAAGTTTTGTACCGTTTAATGCTAGGACCATTGGCTTCAGCTGCATCCACAGGTGTAGAAAACTGCTTAAAATAGCAACACGGACCCTGCTGAATATGAACTATATGGTTAGAGGTGATAAAGCCTCTAACCACAGATGTTACATTACACCATATAGACCAGGTGTATGCAATTTTTTGGACCAAGTGAAGAACCTGAGATGTGTTCGATGGCAGAACAAAAAAATATCCTGAACTTAAAAATAGTTGATATTAAATGTCTCCACCTGTAAAGAGCAGTGCATTATATCATTTTTATTATGCCACTGGTAAGAAGAACCAGTGAACAAAAGAACTAGGATATTCCATTATGATAAAGGTATAAAGGTAAATTGGGTCAAAAATACAAGTCAAAAATCAGAAAACAATAATTACATCAAGTATATCATTTAATTATTCCATTCATTTTCATTCTCTACAGTGGTCTGTGCACCACAACCTAAGCATGCAGCTTTTCCCTTAACTTCTGAGAATACTTTTTTTTTTGGTTAAAAATGCAGCATTCGGTATCATTCTCTTGCGGCATTCAAAACATTTTCTTAAATAAGGTGATCTAAATAAACCTGAACATTCTGGGGGAGGTTTCAAGTTTCAAGGGCACTTTTTAAAGAGGACAGAGCGGGACCAAGGTATCTGGGCTAAAGCCCCTGATGTTTCTAAATCCTAAAAACGCCCATGCCCTGCAGCATTTTATTCCATTTTATTCCATGATGGCATATTGTACCTTTCTCAGAATGATCTTTACCCTACAAGGTGAGATGAAGGTAAGTAAGATAGACAGTCTTGTGTTTTTCATTTTCTAATTATGCGCCAACAGTTGATGCCTTCTCACCTCTGGGCAGTCATGGGCTTGTGGTGATTTGATTCCTGGTCCCACCAAGTACCATGGATAAATTGCCATTGACCAAATCACCTAACCCCAATTGCTCGTCGAGAGCTGTTTACAAGGTTGCCCACCACTCCGGCCACGTGTGCTGTATATACGTGTGTGTTTCACTGCATGGACAGGTTAAAGACAGATTCATGTAAAGCACTAGGCAAAATATCTCACTTTAACTTTAACTTTAAGTTTTTAATCCCAGCCTTGTGTGAGTCTACAATTTTGTCCATGGTGTCCTTAAAAAGGTTTTTTGGTGTTGAGCATGGTGGAGAGGCTGGAGTGTGATTGATTAAGTGTGGTGATGGGTGTCTTTCTTACATGTAACAAGTTCTGTTGCGATTAGAGACATAAATATGTAAAACCAAAAATAACTGGAAATTTTTTCTTTTCACTATTACTTTGGCTTGCTCTTTGTGGGGTTCGGGTTTGGAACACTGTAAAGCTGCTTTGAGACAATATATTATCATAAAAAGTGCTACAGTATATACATACACTTGAGCTTGAAAGTAATTCATTCAGAAGAGGAGGGCACTCACAGGTTTGTGAGAGCCAGAATCCTTGGTGGTTGGTAAGTGATCAAAAAATTATTTCATGCAATAAAATGCGAATTAATTATTTGAATACCATACAATGTATTTTTCTATTTACAAATTCTGTCTTATAGTTGATGTGTACCTACGATAAAAATTATAGACACCATTATCTGTAGGTGTACCATCCTGCAAAATCAGCAGTGTATGAATTTTTTACCTTTGTAACCATAACAGTCTTTATTTACTATAATCCAATTAGTTACTCTCAAAACAGCCTTAAAAAGTACTAAGTAAGTCAAGGACAGGTATACTTTGAAAAATTAGTAAAGTAAATTGACAAAGTATTAATAATTTCCCTGATTGTTCATCCTTCAAATATTCACATAGGATGTTTTTACTATCTTACATAAGCTGAGTGACACACTCATATGTGTTAAGGTTTTGTATCAGTACCTTAATTAAAATATTGCATGTCTAACCTAAAGGTCATATTAGTTTCCTGATTCTAATTGTGGGTACCACACAGTAACATCAGAGTTCTAATGCATTATAGTTTATAGGCCTGCATACACATGACTAACTGTGACATCTGTCAACCTTTACCTTCAAATTCTTACTCATTCACATCAAAAAAAAATGGAGATTAACCTGTACAGTCGAATTTATTAAGATAAGTCATGCTGATCTCAGACCATAACTGGACATGTAATGATATTAGGGGACAAACCCAACATGCTAGGGACTTTTCTTAGTTTATCACACGATCACACCTGGTAAAAAAAACTATGTAAAACTGACTAATTTAAGGAGCATCAATAACTGTTTTATAGAATTACATCATAATAATTCTATTATTTCCAAAGCTAATATACAATCCAATATAGAAATATTGGCAGGCTTGGTAAAACTGAATTAAGCACACTATCAACTATCCACAGTATTTATTAAAATATAACCTTAACCATGTTTCCAATAATGGTAGTTCTGCTTTGAGTATACTGTAGTATTTTGTAAATAATTTGATAACAGGTGATAAAGCCAGTAATTGTTTAACCAAAGATTGTTACAACTAAAATTCAATATTATTGTTGTTATAGTATTTTATAGAGTAGGTGTGACAGTAGCTTAGTGGGACTGGTGGAATGACAAGCAGAAAGATGGCGGTGATCAGGAACATTAATTAATGCACCTGATGCTGCTCTTCTTGATGACCGTGTGCAGCCTTTATTCATATGCCGTTTGAAGAGAGGCTTCACGGACCCAACGGAACTGGAGTGACTAAGGACACAGAATGTTTATGTGAAAGCAAAAGCATGGCGGCAGGGAGACACCCATCTTTCTCCATCTCTTTAGGGCTGTTCACATATACCCCCACCCCGATTGCAACCAGTTGCCCAAACACAGGGCCTTGGACAACTCCCTCAGTAGGGCATCCCCACAGAGTTTGCTTTGCTGGCTATGGTATTTACTTCACTGCCACTAATCAGTGTTTTTGGTTTTTGGCTATGTTGTACACTGAGGTCTGGTGTGAGACTTTAATCTGGTGTGGTCTGGTGTGAGACTGAGTCTTACCTCTCTGCTTGTGCCGATTTCTGCATTTAAGCTGGGGCACAGTTTGGGACACAGTCCATGAGGTTTAACAGACCTGGGACTGGCATTGTGAGTGGGATTAGACGGTCTCTTAGAGCAAGAGTGAGAATCAGGGCACAAATTGGGAGAATTGAGGACGACATGGGCAGGCAGGATGTGCCTAGAAAGAAAAGAATCAAATGAGTCATCCTCAGAGTTGAGACATGAGTTGAGACTCTCCTCAATATGCAATGATTCTGATTTGTCTTGGGCCATGACCTCCTCATTCCACCACCATGGGGTAACCATGTATCAGCAAAACCCAGTAAAAAAGAAAAACAGAAAACTACCTAGGAGATAAGGCTGCAACTAGGGGAAACTAAACCAAAAATAGCTTCACCACTCCCAGAGCTGAATCGCTAGACTCAGTTTGTTTGACTCAAGGCTGTGACAAGGCTGCGAAGCAGCGATAGGAAAGCTTCCACGCCTCTAAACGCAGAACTATGGCTGAAATGAGGGCGGAGCATTTCGCCACTCAATGTAGAGCCCAGGCATTAAAAAAAATACATGAGGGCTTACCAGTTCCTTGACTCCACATCAGTTAAGATCATCTTTCTCTCACATTCAGTCTCCAGCCTGTGTGGAAAAGCGTTTAAAGTGTTGAACGGAGCCAGAATGCCATGTAAATTAAAAATGCGTTAACATCCCGTAATATACTGTAGGGGTGGTAATAAAAACAATACACATGACCAAAACAAACCAATGACAAACGGCAGTTAATTAACACAAACAAGACCCAGAACGGAGTTGATAAATCAACCAAAACAGAAACCAAACAGATAACAAACCCAAAAAATAAGAAGAAATGCATGGCATTAGCACAGGGTCTTGAGGTAATTTTCAAGATTTTTTAACACAGTGCAAATTAAATAATGAAATGCAGTGTTTCGAGTAGGTTCTTAAAGATGCTGAATGACTCAGCCTTATGGACAGATTTGGGAAGATCGTTCCAACTATTTAGCAGTGGTGAACAATTATGGAGTCAGAGTTAGCACCACTATGAGGTGGAATCACCAGGCGACATTTATCACTAGACTGAGTCGGAGTGAGTCAGATGTGTGTCAGAGTGTATTTTTGAAATATATATTGAAGGTCAAAGGGGGCAGATCCAGAGGTTGTCCTGTAGGCCAGAGTCACTGCCTTGTGCTGAACGTGAGCAGCAACAGAGAGCCAATGGAGAGAGATGAGTAGTGGAATCACATGAGTTCCCTTGGGCTGGTTGAACACAAGTCAGTCTGCAGAATTTTTAATCTGTAGTAGAGGTTTTGCGACAGAATTCAGAGTTCTCTAATTAATAGAATTAGGAAAAGTAACCTATGACAAGATTTTTTTTTAAAAATAGAGCTCCACAGAGTGTCAGCACCATGTATACTAATGGTGAGCTGGGTTAAAGGACAGCACTGACTGTCTCAGATCACCAGATTGATCATCATGTCAATAAAGTTTAACCTGAGCTTTATGCCTTTATCTTTGTAAGTCGCTTTGAATAAAAGTGTCTGTTAAATGACTACTCATCTACTAATAAATATTGATAAGGTTTAAGTAACCGATTTAAATTAATTACATTTAAATCATAATCTTAATTGTTTTAAAAGCATATTTTTCTATATGAAAGTCTAATGTACTTCTTAGCTTGAAAATGAAAGGAAGCTGGGGGAAATGCCATTCAAGCAATATTGCTAATGAGCTTGGGGAAAGAGCTGAATCAAATGTAGTACCTAAATTATTTAAACATGAAGTGGGTCTGATCAAAGTCATCAGGATTTAACAGACTATATCTTGGAGACTGTGTCCTCTGCTTGAACTATATGAACTTAAGATTCATCAGAATATTGCTGGAAAAAACCTCTTTAAAATGTACTTTATCTCTTAATCTACTTTATCTCTTAGCCCTACAGCTTAGCTGAAAAATAAAGTCATTCACACGGAAGTAAGAAAAACTAATTATATAAGTGCAAATAATTATTACTTTAAAAACATGAAAAGGGAAAACAGAAAATGTGCAACAACTACCCAAACAAGAAAAAAAGACAGAAGAAACTAAACAGTGTAATATTGTTTTGTGCACACAAATTCAATAAAAAATCTTCTATATACATTTCTTAGCTAAATGCAAGGTGTTAAGAGTTTATTCGAATTTATTATCTGGCCAATACTGAATAATACTGATTTCTACTTCTGTAAAAGAAGCTTGGTTTGTTTAACAACAAGAGTTTATAATATAAAGTTATATATTGTTTATATATATATATATATATATATATATATATATATATATATATATATATATATATATATATATATATATATATATATATATATATATATATATATATATATATATACATACACAATGTTTGATGATTGATAATATGTTATTACTATTTTATTTATGTTTTTCAAGATTTTTTTTTTTTTTTCTCGCAAATTTACCTTTTAACCTTATGGTTAATAAATCAAAAATAACTACATGTCAACTTTTTATTTTGTGTGTTTTTTAACATGGGATGAAATTTAAAGTAAGTGATTTCAAATGTCAAAAGAAGTCCATTTCAAGTCCATAGTCTTTGATATTCTTATTATGGCTTAAACTTAAACAAATTCTCTTTATTTATTAACCACTGCTGTATAATTTTATTGAGGTCAATTTAGTGTAATTGTAATTTATTAATTAATTTGCACATCAGTTAACATCTGTTTAAACACATTAATCAATAAAAGCTTAAATTAAATATCATAAAGAAATTTGCCAAAGCCACTACTTTTTTAAATACTTAAACAACTTATTGACCTTTATCACAGCAAACATGTAGTTATGTGTAATTGTATGTATGTATGTACAGTATGTATAATTGTGCATAACAGTATGTAAAATTTGTGTGTAATTTGATTAAATTGAACTACTACTAAAAGGTAAATAACCTAGCCACAGGCTCTGAAGCTACTTCATGTGCACTGTGAATGTAGGTTTATTATGCAGTGTGAACAGAAACCACTGTGATAGTTTCACGTTTTTTCCACTTGATTTTTAGATCGTTCATTTTAAATGCCAACATTAATAACACCTCTGATGCAAAAAAAAGGCCATTTTGCACAATGAGAAAATGGGAGCTGATTCTTTTCTCTTGACTGATAAAAAATGTTTTCCAGTCAAACGGAGCTTTGAAACAATGACTCAAATGCTGAAACAGCAAAACACATAAATCAGAAAATGAAACCTTATTGCCGAACTAAGAATAACACACCAGCACGATATTTATGA
This sequence comes from Corydoras maculifer, assembly GCA_019802435.1. Lineage (NCBI taxonomy): Eukaryota > Metazoa > Chordata > Actinopteri > Siluriformes > Callichthyidae > Corydoras > Corydoras maculifer. Next base: position 537,234 of record JAFMOD010000047.1, on the reverse strand, counting down.
CACAGGTTAGTCTGCTTCACTTAAATAATCTTTTTATGAACACTGATTAGCAATGTGTCATTACAAAAATATTATGGACTGAACACATTTATTGTTGAGTCTACTATATTCTTATGCAAAACATTGTATATGTAGATTTAAAAGCCAGATATAACAAGATGCAATTATATTGCTTTTAATAATAAAAAAATGTGGCTATTATAAAAAGCATGTTTCGCCTAATATATCAGATGCGTGCTAACATGTGAAATCTAATTTGAAAATTTTTTTCCTTTTAGCTTTGTTTTTGATTTTCGGCAAGGAAATGTCATGGGTTAGTTTGCTTTACTGAAAGAATCTTTTCAAAACACAGATAGCAGTGTGTTATTACAAAAATATTCTGGACTAAATTTATTGTTGAATAAAATGCAATAGAACCATGATTGAAAAATATGATTGATAAATTTTCTTAAGAAGCATGTGGTCTCTTTTTTCTTAATGCTTCATAAATATTTATTAGGGAATACAGTCACATGCAAAAGTTTGGGCACCCCTATTAATTTTAATCATTTTTAGTTCTAAATATTTGGGTGTTTGCAACAGCCGTTTCAGTTTGATATATCTAATAACTGATGGACACAGTAATATTTCAGGATTGAAATGAGGTTTATTGTACAAACAGAAAATGTGCAATATGCATTAAACAAAAATTTGACAGGTGCAAAAGTATGGGCACCTCAACAGAAAAGTGACATTAATATGTAGTTAATTTTTAAAAAATAACAAATTATTTTTTTGCAAAAATAACCGCCTCTAGTCGCTTCCTGTAGCTTTTTTTTTCATTGATTCAAATGAATCAAAGGAGAGATTCAGATCTCTCCTTTACAGAGCACATTAGCAATATTACTAGAATTGCATTTTTTCACCTTCGTAACATTTCGAAGCTGTGAAATATCCTCTCCCTTCAAGATGCAGAAAAACTAATTCATGCTTTTATTACCTCAAGGTTAGATTATTGTAATTCACTTTTGACAGGATGTTCTAATAAATCATTACAGAAATTACAACTTGTTCAAAATGCTGCAGCTAGAGTTTTAACTAAAATCAGAAAGTTTGATCACATCAGTCCTGTGGCTTTGGGGGTTTAAAGGCTTTTCAATCTGTAAAGCTGCTTTGTGACAATGCACTGTTGTAAAAAGCGTTATATAAATAAATAACTTAAACTTGAACTTGCAATTAGCCACCTTAAATACCTTTACTCATGATTGGATTCACCTGGCTATGAAGTTCAAAGCTCAATGAGGTTACCAAACCAATTTTGTGCTTCAGTAAGTCAGTAAAAAAGTAGTAAGGAGTATTCAAATCAATAAAATAATAAGGGTACCCATACTTTTGCACCTGTTTTGGTGTAATGCATATTGCACATTTTCTGTTAGTACAATAAACCTCATTTCAAACCTGAAATATTACTGTGTCCATCAGTTATTAGATATATCAAACTAAAATGGCTGTTGCAAACAACCAAATATTTAGAACTAAAAATGATTAAGATTAATAGGGGTGCCCAAACTTTTGCATGTGACTGTATATCTTGACTAAAGGAAGGCGGAGTATCCATCCATCCATTATCTTCTGCTTTATCCTATTTTAGGGTCGTGCCCATCCAGGGGAGAACGTTTTGAGTGCTGGGCAGATACACCCAGGACAGGGCGCCAATCTATCACTGGGCACACACTCACTCACTGACATGCACACATACACACTTTATATGGGGCAATTTGGAGAAATCCATGTTTTTGGACTGTGGGAGGAAACCGGAGAACCCGGAGGAAACCCACGCGGACACGGCGAGAACATGGAAACTCCACCCAGATGGAGATTCGAACCGGGAATCCCTAGCGCTGAGAGGCAAACGTGCTAACCACTAAGCCACTGTGCCGCCCGAAAGGCGGAGTAGATTTTGCAGTGTACAATAGGAGGTGACACACCTACATTTACATTACATTTAGTCATTTAGCAGACGCTTTTATCCAAAGCGACTTACAAATGAGAACACCACAAGTCAGAAGCTATGAAGAAAACCAACTATACTGTAAATTCATCAAACCTGAATGTTATTCGCTGC